>LOEQ01004621.1:100260-110895 GCA_001685075.1 Bramus lutescens | reverse complement strand
AGGCTGATTCAGTAATCACACATTTGCTAGAAGTTATGGCCATCATGGGTATACCTGTACAAATAAAGACAGATAATGCTCCAGCATATGTCTCTAAGAAAATGAAACAAGTTTTTTGCTTCTTATAATCTAAAGCATATTACAGGCATACCACACAATCCTACAGGAAAGGCAGTTTCAGAAAGGTCAAATAGAACTCTAAAGGATATGTTAAATAAACATAAAGGGATGATAAATACCCCCGGAAATAGACTGCATAATGCTTTATTAACTTTGAATTTTCTAAATGCTAATGAGAAAGGAACAACTGCAGAGAGACATTGGATAGTAGAAAATACTACAGAATTAAGTCAGCCAATATACTTTAAAGATGTATTGACCTCAGAATGGAAACCAGGACATCTGTTACATTGTGAAGAGGTTTTGCTTTTGTTTCCAAGAAAAGATATGGATACCATCAAAATTGATAAAGATTTGATTTGAACAAGACAAAACCCTTAATTAGAAGAGATGATAGTTCATGAAACAGCATGGCTGTTCAATCTAAACTAACCTATAAAACTAACAAATGCTTTTCATTTGATCAGATATCACCTGCCAAAAAAGAACCTCCCCCAAAATCAGGGTTGGGGAAGGGTTTTGTTTCTGTCTTTTCAGGAAAATAAATGTTCCAGCTAAGGAATCTGAAGACCACTGGACAAATGAGACATCTGAAGAAAAAGGACAAATCATCCATAAAAAATGTCGGAGGAAAAGGTGCAAATTGGCCTATTAGTATATCACACTTTCAACAGGATAAAATTTCATAAATCTTCCCAAACGTTTGTTTTTGCTGTTCTCTACAGACACATAATGCAAATGGTCCTTTTGCAGTCACAACCCAATTAAAGAATAAAGCTGGCTTTGGAGTTGGAGTGTCGCTCTCTAAACCCAAGTATGCTTATAAAAGTGAAATCCAAAATCTCTCTGTCTTATGTAAGAAGTGTCACCTGATACGAGACAGAAGAAAAACAAATATTTAAAGACTATTTTTATTGCCACTAATCTCATTATCCTTTGATTTTTATATTGACCCTACAATAATGATTCCTCCAGGGCTAAGATAATACCACTAAGCTAAAAAAAACAAAAAAACAAAAAAACGACCATCTAAATATTGGCTTTGAACTACAAATTGCTCAGAACAATTTCAAGGTGGCTAGCTGAGATGATCCAGCCTCACAGACTACTCTAGACAATCCCTGCACTTTCCCATTACACAGAGACTGAACAACAAATGATACAGCTACCCTCTCAGGACTTGACAATTAACAGAAATTTTCTTTTAAGGCTCCCCTAAAGATACTGTCGTTCCCAGACAGCAGGAGTAAATTTAAGAATACAATGCTCACATTCCCAAGAGGTGGAGTGGGTGGTTTTAGGTCGTTCAATGGGTTATGGATATTTTTCATTATTTAGGGGGTTTGGTTACAAGTTATTATTGGTGATGGTCAGGAGGTAAGTTGAACAAAGGAGATTAAATTCAGAGTTTTTTAAAGAAAAATAGGAGAATACAGATATGATCAAAGGGTAGATTGTTGACTCTACTTTTAAAAAGCAACTACTAGTTTTAAATGTTTTATATTGGACCAGATTTTTTATATTGTATGCAAATTTTGTATATTGATACAAATTTGAGATTAATTTTGTTAGAACATACTATGAATACATTTCTACTCTCATTCAAGATACTGTACCTATACAACTTAACAATGTAATACAAATTTCTAATCCTTGAAAATTATTATTACCAATTGTTTAGGATGATAATGAAATGTAGGTTAGAATTAATCATCTATTATAATCGATCTTGTAGTCACATTAGGTATGTATTCAAAGTCCAACAAGCATATATATTAGACAGATAGGTCATCTTCAAACACATCAGAGATATACAAAATATGGTATTTAAGATGTTTTAAAAACATAGGTTTTTTTTTTTAATGAAAATGAGACATGTCTGCTCCTGGCAGCACCAATCTACTTCAGAGAAGATAATGGACATCAAAGAAACTCCACATGGCGTTTACCTTCTTTGTGTCTAAAGTAAGCAACTGGCTAAAAAAAATGTCCTTGCCTCAACAGATGACAATACACTGTCATAATTGAACAAGCAGGACACAAAAGAAAGTAACTGCCAAACATTGCCAAGACAAGGTAGGACAGCCATTCAGAATACTCCGCTTCACAGAAAAGTCTGTAGAATATGCTAGGCCTGTAGGCTGAAGATAGATGCCCCAACATTGCAGAGAAACTTTGGGTTTCATGCAGCCAGCTCTTTCTGTCATTTCTTGTATTTTTTGGAAGTCGTGTGCTCATACTTCCTGCTTACTCAGCTATATTTCCTTCTTGGATCTCTGAGGGAGTTGCAGACTAGATATAGTTTTCCTTGTTTACCAGACAGAGAAAGTAAGTTATGATAGAAAGTAAATTAGATAGAAGACTTTGGACTCACCAAGATAAAATAGATATGGAGTACTTTCTCTGTATTTGTCAAATGGAAATGAACTGGACACTGTTGATATACTTATTGCCTGTATATACTGTATATAGTTATTGTACTTATTGTATATAATTTTTCAGCCTTCTTTTTATTTTAGACAAAAAGAGGAAATCTAGTGATATTTCATTTGTATTTTAATAAATAAAGCTTTCTTGAAGATCAGAATGAAAAACTAGTCACCCATACAGGCCAGGCAGTGGTGGCACACACCTTTAATCCAAGAAGCCACACTAGTTAGCAACAGAGGCTGGGTGGTGGTGCTTCATGCCTTTAATCCCAGCATTAAAGAATGTAAGGAGGATGAGACAGGAACTCGCTCTCTTTCAGTCTAAAGATTTCATAGAGGTAAGAGCTCTCTAGTGGCTTGGTTGTTCTGTTTTTCTGATCTTCAGGTTGACTCCCAATAGCGATCTCTGGATTTTATTATTTGTGCTACAGTCTACCTCTGAGCTACATTCCCAGCTCTGGACCAATTTTACACAACCTTTTCATTTCATTTAGAAATTGTGGTTTTCGTGATTTCAACTTCCAGAAGTACAACATTCAGAACCTTAATCTCTTGAGATTATCATTTTCAGGATTTTAGATTTTAGGAACTTTTATCTTTTTGCATTTCAACATTCAGAATTCTAGCATTTAAAATTATGCCTTTTGGATATGGACTGGCACCACCTACTTAAAAACACCCCAAATTACACTTTAGGAAAATACTTCAAGTTGATCCAGATGGCTGTCATCACTATCATTAATACAGTAAGAACATTTATACAACTGTATACATGTATTATTCAAGAGAAAAAGTGGGAAAATGTCTTATAAATGGAATGATTATATATGTACCATACCAAAGGAAACGGGAAAAATCTGAAAATCATACATAGATTTAGCAAAGTGGCAGGATATAAATTAACTCCATAAAAATCCAACACCAGCCGGGCGATGGTGGCACTCGCCTTTAATCCCAGCACTCGGGGGGCAGAAGCAGGTGGATCTCTGAGTTCGAGGCCAACCTGGTCTACAAGAGCTAGTTCCAGGACAGGCTCCAAAGTTAAAAAGAAACCCTGTCTTGAAAAACAAACAAACAAAAAAATCCAACACCATTCCTTTTTATCTACAGAGACAGGTCACCCTCAAAAAATAACAATAATAAAAAATTCAACATGAAGCACTTGATATTTTGTTAGAGCTCCCTATTTTAAATATGTTCTAAAAGCAGGGCAATTATAAAAGCCAAGGCAACTTCTGCTTATTGATCTCCCCAGTCTGAAGTTAGAAAGATCCTGGTCACTAAAATGTCTAAATTCTTGTAAGTTTTAAAATTGGTACAGAATTTCTTCTAAGCTTGGGTAATAAAGCATAATACTCCAGAATCTGTAACACTTCCTGTAAAATAAAAAAACTGTTGAGCTATATAACACAAAGGACCAAGTAACTCATCTCATATACAGCCTGTCCACATTCCCCTACAATACCTTCTTAATGTAGTATCATTTCTTAACAGTAAACACAATTTAAAAAGTGGCAAATAACAAGTAAATATATGTATTCAAATGAAGGACAGAAACGATAAACTTGGAGAAAGTTATAAAATGCTAAAACACAGGCTGGAGGTGTAGCTCAATGGTTAGAACACTTTGCGTGGCTTGCTCAGCCCGCTTTATTATACAGCTCAGGACCATCTACCTACCAGGAGTGGGTGGTACCATGCACAATCAGCTGGGCCCTCCCCCATCAATTGTTAATCAAGAAAAGTCTGTCCATAGGTTAAACCTGCTGCAGGCATTTTCACAATTGAGGTTCTCACTTCTCAAATAACTCCAGTTAGTGTCAGGTTGACAAAAACCTAATCAAGATATAATCATAAATTAACAAGGAAGACAGTAAGAAACTCAACTGGGATGAAAAATGGCAAGGATTAAAGTATTTCTGCAAAGAGATCCAAAGAAGGCAGAAATGTAATGGAAAAAAAAGATCCTTCTCACACCAGAAATAAAACTCATACATTCATAGGCACATTTCTAGGTATTTTAAGTACGAGATATTTATTTAAAGAAGGAAAATATTAATTGTGAAGACTTGAAACATAAAAATCCCAATTACCACCAAGGTAAATGTACACATGATAAAAGCAGGAATGCATATGTAAAATCCAGAAATATGTTCAGTAAATTATAAATAAAATTGATTTGTAAAGCTTTTATAGATGTTTTGGGGAAAGAAATACTTTCATTTTTTGTATTTCTATACATCTTGATTGGTGTGTGTATATTAGGTATATGAATGTGTATATATATATTTTAAATGTTATATAATTTCTTCTAAATGTAAATCTTAGTTTTCAAAATAAAATCTAAATTTAACTTTGAATTCTAAATTTAAAGTCTTTTTTAAGAAACTGATGTTTTCAAATTGCTTCTTCATTGTCTAAATCTTTCTACAATTAATCTTAAAACAGTTATAAACACATTTTTAAAAAAAATCAATATAGAGTGTTTGATTAAAACAAATATACCCATAACTATCTGAATTTCAATGACATAATGCTCATTTCCTTCTAAAGCCTAATACACAAAATTAAGTAAAATAAAATGTTAAGCAATCAACTGTATTCTAACAATCAAAACACAGGAGACTAGGAAGTAAAAATAAAATAAAAAGCTAGACCACTATAAAACTATCTGAGACAAACTGAGTCATTTAACACTAAGCATATTAATCTTAAGAGTCAGTGGTGGCGCACGCCTTTAGTCCCAGCACTTGGGAGGGGAGGCAGAAGCAGGCAGATCTCTGTGATTTCAAGGCCAGCCTGGTCTAGAGTTAGTTCCAGGACAGTCGGGGATACACAGAGAAACCCTGTCTTGGGAGGAGGGGGGGAAATACATAGTGTACAAATTTCTAACTTAATTCCAAGACAATCCAGTGAAGAATATAACACATTTTTTTCTTGAAAACTTGGGGCTGAATATCAATTTTGAACCGTCATATGCAAAGTCAGTGCTTTTTTGGCAGAAACGTAATTCTGCAACCGTCTATGATTCTGACTCTGGATTCCCCAGTTCGTGCAACCTTCTCAGAGTGCTCAACTTTTCTGAGCAAACTACAGAACGAAACAGTAACACACGCTGACTTCCATACTGTTAGGTAGAACTGGAAGCTGGAAGGAGAACAGAGTAGAAAGAACCGACTCCAGGACAAGCAGTTCCTTCTTACGATTTCTATTTCTTTGTACTCTGCTCCTGTCCTTTGTAAGGCTTGTGGAATTAGTGGATTAGTGGGATATAACTGAACTAATGCAGTATCAGTTTGACAATGTTTTAATTTTTACTGCATCAAAGATGATGAAAACAGTCATTTGCCCAAAAGATTTCTTCATCCTCCAGAATGAAAATCCCATTCTCTAGCTAGAGTTTATTGGTGAGAAGCAAAGAGCTGCCTTTCTAACTTTCCTTTTTGTTTTAATATCACTATTGTTTATATTATTTAATTCCATTAAAAAAAAGGGTCTCACCATGCAGTCCTGGCTGGCCCAGAATCAATCTGTAGACCAGGCTGAGCACAAACCTGAAAAGATCTGCCTGCCTCTGCCTACCTATGCTGAGATTTAAAAAAAAATGTGAGCCATTATATCTGGCTAGTTCCACTTTTTTAAACTGTATGTCTTTACGGGCTATTGAGATACTTTGATATATGCATACACTGTATAGTAACATCATCATTAACACTCTGATATGTACTGAAGATAATTTTTTGAGGTACAGAGAAAATCGCTGAAGTCTAAAGAGGTCAAGAACAGGATATGCTATTAATTGCTACTTCCCAAGTCCTACAACAGTCACCTGCAAGTATCAGTAACAGAGGCTCAATAAATATCTACATCAACTGAACAGATGTATAAGAAGTAATTAAACAGGATTCAGTGGTCCAAATGACAAAATAAGTACTCCAAGTAGATATGGTTTATATGTAGAAGGACTGCAGTACTCTAATAAGTAGGATATATGAAAAGTCTTATTGTGAAGAGATCTGAGATCTATACTAGGCAAAAAAAAAAAAAAGAAAGAGAGAGAATGTCATGAACTAATCAATTTTTAGTTAATTATTTTGCTGCTTTGGCAGTAGTAGGACAGTGTAGACTATGTCCACCAAAGAAGACGTTACAAATGAAAACTTAGGAAGACCCCTGCTTGAACTGCTAAGGTCAGCAGCACTGGGAATAAAATAATTTAAAATGTTTTAAAAACTACAAAGCATTCACATGCCAATGCAAAACTGGAAGAGTATAAGAAAGCAACAGACTGAAAGTTGAACCAAGGTTAAGGGGCTGGGTGTGGGAAGGAGTCACCCTGCTTTGGAAAGCGATTTCACAGTAGACGACCAATTTCAAGTAACAGGTCATGCATGTCAGGTTTAACTGAAGAAAGCGATCGACACAGCTAAAGATGCATTGGTGTAGACAAAAGGAGTTGTACTGGCTAGAGTACAAGAGCTAAACCAAGGTAGCCACTGGAGGAAGGGGGACAGTGTAACCCTGCATTCGGCAAACTCCATGGAGACATAAGATCACAGGGGACTGAGAAACAGTGGCACAAAGGAGAGTACAAAGAAAATGAGGGAAAAAATGATACAAGAGAACAGCAGGAAAATACCAGAAGATAATAAATGTGGTCTGTTCAGAGTAGTTTAGACAAATAAAAAGAATGGGAGAAGAGAAGACCTTGCCATTCAACAGTGGAGCAGAGAAAGAAAGGGGTTTCCTTTCTTGTTACTGCTTGGTTGACTTTTAAACGGGGAAAGCTAAAATAGGATAACCTAAGAGGACATGAAGGGAAAGTACTGAATGCTTTTTAACTGTAAAAATTCCACAATGATACATTTTTCTTTTTTGAAAGAGGGGTCTCAGCTGGGCGGTGGTGGTACATGCCTTTAATCTCAGCACTCAGGAGGCAAAGGCAGGGCAATCTCTGTGAGTTCGAGGCCAGTCTCTTCTACAAAGCGCATTCCAAGGATGGCCACGGATACACAGAGAAAACTTGTCTTGAAAAACAAACAAACAAAAAAGGAAAGAATGAGGAAAGAAAGGATGAGAGTGAGGGAGGGAAGGAGGGAGAGAGGGAGGGATGGAAAAAGCAAGCAAGCAGGAAAGAGAGGGGTCTCACTATGTTATCCTAGACTCAAGAGGTCCTCTCTTGTCTCAGTATCCCCAGGAACTAGACAACAAGGCACACCCCCAAGTCAGGCTTAATGGCACATTTTCTGTGAGACCTCATCAACCTGGGTTATTCCTGAATTTGTGAGCTTTATTTAGTCTCACTGACTTGGCTGGCCTACACATTTTTAATGAAAAAAAGCAGGCTCAGACGGAAGAATTTCATTCCAACTTTAGGGCAATTAAGGCATTTCATTTATCTAAAGGTGCAGAGTATAAAAAGATTAAGATTAAATACCACATTAGTAAGCAATATATAAACAAAATTATAAAAGTAAACATGATAACAATACCTAAATTATTTGTTTTCTGGGGAAGAGGTAAGGTTGTTTGGTTGTTGGTTCTTTCTGACCAGATGCCTTTACAGTGATCCTTCTATATCAACATCCTCAGTCATAAGAGGCATAAACTACCAAACCAGTCTTAAGATATTTTTATTGAAAATAAGACTGACATGGAAAAAAAAAGTGCAATTAACTATTTAGAAAGAAGAAGCATGGAAAATTTGAGGGTATAGGCTTTTTAAAAAAAGAAAAATGTTACAGGACTCTGTGGATCATAAAAATGTTTTAGGACATGATGCCAAAGGCATTTCCTGATGGTCAGAGTTCAATATGTAGGAGGGGGTTGTGGGAAACAATCCTTATTCACAACTACCAAAACAAAACCACCCATTCGCAGCCATTTACTGCAGCAGCATCCAGCAGCAATTACGAAGCCAGTGGCATCCCTGAAATGAACCCTGTCAAAATGGTTTGGCAGGGCAGGGTCCAATGCTCTGTATGACAAGAATGCAGAAAGGACTTGCCTCAAATGGCTCTTTCTGGTGGAAGTCACAAGGTACCACTGTCTAGCATCAAAAGGAACTGATAAAGTATTGGCCTAATAACACTGTATATGCTGTACATTTGCTACAGTCACAAAAAACAAACATCACAGATGTCTGAGACACAAGGCCTGCCTTTAAGAAAATTTGATGGGAGCCAAAATAAACATATACACATGTTTATGTTGATACATATTCAATAACACTGTAACTAACATGAGAGCCATTCAATTAAGAATGATTTGTTAGTAACTATTCTGCTGGGCCTTAAAAAAAAATAAGCCTTCTCTTCAGTAACTTAGTCTAGCAAACGAGTAAACCATGCAGTGCATGAAACAGATGGAATGATAGGTGTTCCACCACTAATCTCTGTTAACCAACAGATTAACCGGTACATTTTCTTGTTTTGGTGAAACACTGTCCAAAGCCCAGAGCACACTTTAGACACAGCAATAGCCATTCTTTGTATTTCCTCTATATACTTTGATTTCCACAGAACTGTATATGCTCATCAAGAGTCAAATGGATGGGGCAGGGGGGAGGATAAACACACCTTTAATCCCAGCACTCAGGAGGCAGAGGCAAGAGGATCTCTGAGATTGAGGCCACCCTGGGCTATAGGGCTATAGAGTGAGTTCCAAGACAGCCAGAACTACACAGAGAAATACTCTGACTCGAGAAAAAAAAAACAGTCATTGGTTTTCCTGTCAAAAATGTTTACATCATTGCTACGGTTTAATTGAATTTAACTAGATGACTTATCTAGAAAGTGGGCAGGGGAAGGAAGGAAAGGCAGGAGGAAGGTGGGGTGGGTGGATGGATGAATGGATAGGAAGATTCTAGGAAGGCAGAGGAAGAAGAGTCACCAAAGATAACGCTGTCAAAACAGATGTGGGAGAAACAACTGTGTAACACTAAGAAAAGGACCACACAAGTCTTAAGATGTTTGCTTTTAGTGTGCTTTACTGAAGGAAAACCAAAACCAAAATCCTAACAGCATGTTATAATTGTGGTTTATTCAGGAATGACAACACAGAACTCTAACTGGCATTTTTTTAAACATTGATTTACTTCTATGTGTGTTTTGCTGGCAAGTATGTCTGCACCGTGTGCATGCAGTGCCCTTGAAGCCCAGAAGAAGGCATCTGATTTCTATAACTAACTGTGAGCCGCCATGTGGATGCTGGGAATTGATCTATGGGCCTCCAGAAGAGTAAGTAGCCAGTGTTTTAACCATTGACCCACCTTTCTAGCCCCTTTAGCTGGTAGTCTTAAAACAAGTGAAGGGCAAGGAAACCTGGTCTTACACCAACAAATAAGTATATAAACATATCTTAATTTTAAAATGCCAAGATATTGTTTTAAACATCTTTTCTAGCAACATGATCACTCATTAAAAGCTTAACATATATGTGTATATGTACGTGTGTGTGTGTGTGTGTGTGTGTCTGTGTATTCTCAAGGTACATGATACTTCTTTGTGTCTGAAAGCTAAACAGGTTTTCCAGAGAAAGTCACTGGTAATAAGAATTTAGGAGGCAGAACATTCCTATACATTGACCAAGAAGTATGAAAGAAAATGAAAATGTCAAAATACTTCTTCATACTTACTCTGCCCAGAATCATGATCAATTTGTTCTATGGCATAACATTTATTCTTTCTCATTTTTGAACCTGTTTATTGGGAAATGATCAATACCATCTACATAGAGTTTTATAAAGATTAAAATAAATTTTAAATGTGAAGTATTTAGCAATGTATCTGACACATGGTACTCAACAAAATGTTGCTTATAGAGGGTAAAGAAGACAGCAGTCACAGTAGTGTGCTGACTGCTGGGAGGACAGGTGCCTTCTCTGACTAGCCCTATCCTTTCAAGTTCATGAGGGTGCTGACCCAGATCTCCAGGCTCTGCCTTGTTCCCTCCTCTTAGCTTTACAGGAATCCACATTCCTTAGGAGCAGGTCTGGGTTGTGCCTATAATTTAAGGTCCTTTACTCACAGCACAACCTTCTCATTTAGAAAGCATAAGCAAAACAAAACACACACACAGAGAGAGA
>LOEQ01004621.1:30987-42092 GCA_001685075.1 Bramus lutescens | reverse complement strand
CAGTTCTAGTCTCAATCATATTTAATTAATTCATTAATTACTACTATGATAAAATGTACCTCTCAATACATTTTCTGAAAAAAATATTCCTTTTGTTTTCAATACTGCACATGGCAGCACATAACACGGCCATCTCTGATGACAAGCACAGTAGAACTGACATGAATCTACAAACATCTGAATCCATTTCATTGCTTGGGATTAATGCACATACAGACTATTTTTAGCAAGTGTCCGCGCATCTGGAAAATGCAAACTGCATGAGAGGCTTTGGGGGATGTTTCAATAGGGCAACCATTTGAATGCCCCTTCTCTAGTCTGCTATGCCATCTCCTTTCCCAGCTGACAATAATCTCACTTACCCAGTCTTCTGGAAGAGGTTCAGGAAAGTATTCCTGCATGCCTGCAATAAAACCCCAGATGTTCCACTAAGGAACCCAGCTTGTAATCATTATCTTGTGCTAAGCATAGGAAACTCATTGTGTTCCCTGTGGCTTGGTGATAAACTCCACTCAGTTAAGGAATCACTTTTTACTTTACTAGATCCTTTTAACTATGTTTTGTCAACCTCTATAGCATAATAAAATTTAAAGAAGAAAAAAGATGGGGACTCAATGGGTGTAAAGCACTTGCCACTCAAGTTTGAGAACCTAAGTTTATATCCCCAGAACTTAAGCAAAAGTTGGACACAGCTGTGCATGCGTCCATCATCCCAAAGCTCCTACTGAGATACTGCAGGTGGAGACAGGAGCATTCCTGGAAGTCTGAAGGACACCTAGCCTGGTGTACACAAAGACCAAGAGACCCAGTCTCAAACAAGATGGAAGGTTGACAGCCTAAAGTTGCTCTTTGACCTTCATTTGCACACTTCAATACACACATGCTCACACTCATACATACACACCAAGATTTAAAAAAAAGAAACAAATGGAGAGAGAAACCAGAAAATCCAGAAAGGCAAGTCTGTGTCTTCGTGACCACGATCCTGTCTGAGCTGTATCCGGAGAGTAACAGACACCACCTATGACCCCACAGCTTACATTAGGTCACAGCTTTTAGCAGAATGCTTAGTTTCCTATTATAAAGGGCAATGTAACACACACTGATAGTCTACTGTTTTCTTTCTATATACAATGTCAT
This sequence comes from Bramus lutescens, assembly GCA_001685075.1. Lineage (NCBI taxonomy): Eukaryota > Metazoa > Chordata > Mammalia > Rodentia > Cricetidae > Bramus > Bramus lutescens. Next base: position 40,952 of record LOEQ01004621.1, on the reverse strand, counting down.
ATGCATTTGGTTCTACCCTGTGTCTTACTCAAACTCCTTGATGGTTTGGGACTTGATGAATTCTCCCTAAAGTAAAATAGGAGCATACTTTATTGAGTAAAATTAATTATACCACACCAAACCAAGTATCTTGCCCTTTATTATCCTATAGGGTCTTCCTTTCACCTCAACAACCGCCTCCAGTGGTGACATCTACTGTGGCTTCCTCCAGCCTCCTCTTGGTTTCCTCTCCTCCTTGTCCAGATAAGAAGCCATCATTTCAGCACTGTCTCATCCGTATTCTTTCTCTATGCTGATGCCTTTTATCTATCATACATGGTCAAAGTCTACTTATGAAGGTACAGAAGTCTAGTTTCTTACGCTCTTCACCTAACTCATTTATAGCTGCTGAAGAAAAAAAAAACAAACCACAATTAAGCAAAAATGATCTCATCACAAATTACACCCTGGAGCCATAGCATGTCATTAAACTATTAATCTGGTAGAGCCCCTGTTCTCCCAGAGAATCTTGTAATTCTCCAGGTAGTTCAGTTTCCTATATCCCATTCTCTTTAACTTCAGATTCCCTCTTCATAGAAATTAATCTCACCTTTCACTATTAATATCATCAGGCAACATCCTTAGTTTCCAGACACCAAATCTCTAAGCCCACCTTTAGATATGTCCATCTCCTTTTAGCCAGTTTTCACTGAAAGGGCTATCACATTACTTATGCCCTGGAAACTCTATTCAACTAAAATGCACTTGGATTACTAATTATTCTCTCACTTGCATTGCCAATTATTCCCTTTCTTTCCCAGATGTTTACCACTCCCCCTCTATTGGCTCCCTCACATGAGCATGGTAACAGGCTCACAAACCACTATAACAGGAGGAAAAGCATCTCCTACCGCCTGGACCCTATCTTCTTTTTTTTTTTTAAGATTTATTTATTTATTATGTACACAACATTCTGCCTCTATGTATGCCCGCATGCCAGGAGAGGGCACCAGATCTCATTACAGATGGCTGTGAGCAACCATGTGGTTGCTGGGAATCGAACTCAGGACCTCTGGAAGAGCAGCCAGTGCTCTCAACCACTGAGCCATCTCTCCAGCCCCCATCTTCTTTTTTTGAAACTTAAAAAAATGTTGTTTTTATTGTATGTGTAGCATATATTTCTGTGTATTGTGTGCAGGCAACACCTGAGGAACCAGAAGAGAGCGCTGGATGCCCTGGAACTAGAGTTACAGACAGCTGTTAGCTATCATGTGGTGCTGGAAATTGAACCTGCATCCCAGCAGCTCATGTTCCTAACTGCTGAGCCATCTCTCCAGCATCAACATCCCCATCCTCTTCGTGATAAACAAATGCCAGGAGGAGTTCTTTTCCTCCACCTCTAACCCAATGGTAGAGCACACTTGGGCTTCCACTTGTAGCGTTCCTCCAGTGAGTTCTTGCTAAGAACGAGCATGTGACAAAGTCAAAGGGCACACTCCAGCTCTCGCCATCCTTGTCAGTGCAGGGGCAGGCTCACTGCTCCTCCACTCCACCCGGCTTCTCTTTTCATCTACCTGACATTATTGTCACCCTCCTCTTTCTCTTCCCGTTACCTCTTAATTCTCTCTTTTTTTCTTTTATATTTCGAAGATGCTGGGTTGTTCATTTAGTATTCTCACTGATGATCTCATCCACTTCCATAGCTCATCTAAAATACTTTCACTTCTCTAATCCTTCCTCTTTCATCTGAGCTACAGGCTCATGTAATCAGCCACATTATCCACAATCCCCAACTTTGCCCAACAACGCCAGTCAAAAGAAATTCCATCACCATGCTCAGGTCAGAACAGTAAACACATCCTTCTTACTTTTCCCTGAGAGCCAACTAATCAACTCATTCTGTCAATTCTCCCTCTTAAACATCATCTGAATCCATCTTTTTTCCTTTATTCTAATTAAAAACAACCTAAAATTGCAAAAACCCTTATTATCCTGCTCCTACAATACCCAAACCCTTACCCTGCTGTAGAGCAGTCCAGTCTCCATTGCATAGCAAGAACAGAATGGGAGAAAGGACAGTTCTGACCATGTGACTTCCCTGTAAATGGTTCCTCAGAGCTTTCAGAAGAAAGTCTAATGTCTTACTATCTATGAGGTCTGCATAATCCTCCGCCTGGCTGACTGCTCAGCCACAGAGTTCTTTTCACTGTCTGCACTCCCGTCTTCTCCCAGGTTTAACCACATAATAACAGGCTCTTCAAGCATATCACACTTCTCATGCATCCCTCGGATACATGGCTGCTGTGCTAGTCTACAAACTAAATCCTATCCTGCATATCATACGTTAAGTTCTACTTTCCATGGAGCTAACTTCTGAATGTCTGGCTTACGACAGGTGCTGCATTACATATTCCTTACGTTAGCCTTATGTCTTTTCTTTTCCACTTGTTGTTTACTGAGAATCAAACCCAGGGCCTTTAACTGCTACACAAGTGCTTTACCAATGAGCTACAGAGGTTCTAGCTCATACATTGTCTGTAAACAGCTAGTGTTCATTGACCCTTGTTAGTTATAAGCTTCATAACGACAAAGGCTTGATCTTGTCTTAGTCATACAAGTGCCTGCAGTACTCTGCCTGATGCCTTGCATATAAAAGGGTATCTGTAAGTATTTGTTGAATGAGCACACTGCAGATTGTGATGACAGCAGCAGATCTCAGATCTCAGACTGCCAATCAAGCTCTAAAAAACACAGTTCTGAGAGGGCAAGACTACATTTGCCAAGTCCTTACCTAGGATATAAGTGGTTCATCAAAATATTTCTTAAAATGCAAAAAACAAAAAGAAATAAAAGATAACAATTGAAACTTAAACTCTAAAACTCATGATCCCCACCAAACATATTTGTTTTGTTTTGGTCCAATTTGGCCTTTTGGTAAAGACACTTTAAAGCTCCCAAAATAAAACAACGAAACAACATAGCTGTATACTTACACAAAGGCTAGGAACAAGGCTAGACAGATTGACATGCCGTGGGGCAAACATGTGAAGCTGTTGAAGGCAAGAGATGGCAGCTGCCTGAACGAGAGAGTCAGAATGGTCCTGGGTGATCGCACAGCCCACCAGGCAGGAGGAGCGCTATCATCTTTACCGACGACGTAAAGGATTGTCCTTTTATTTTCTGAAAGTAAAATACAACTGTGTTATCAGTGTCTCAAAAACACTCCTGGGGGAACCATCTTTCAATCATTATTCAGTCTCCTTAAATACTCTGAATAGTCTCCAAATATGACTTCAAAACACAACTGTATTTACAAGGCAATAATTCATGTCTTAGAAACGTATTCCTTTAAAAAAGTCATACTATCCTTTATAACCACCAATCTTCTGCTAAATAACCAGAAGATTTTTCATTTTGTGGTTCACTGCTTAACAAATACTATAATTTTCATTATGATAATTTTAAATACTATTTGAATAATAATAAAAATCTTCTTGCGGTAATTAAAGAAAAATGGTACATATTTTCTGCATAGTTGTTTAATTACCAAATATAGGTATTTAAAATTTTCTTCTAACCTGAAATAATTTTATGTACATACACCAGTCAGGGAAATCACATGATCATGCACAAAACAAAACCTTGGAAGTTCATAGTCCTCTCTACTTTCATACTCTGTCTGTAAAATGGAGGTAATACATATTGCTCAACTGTGTCATCATTAAATGATGACAATACAAAGNTCTTTCAATCATTATTCAGTCTCCTTAAATACTCTGAATAGTCTCCAAATATGACTTCAAAACACAACTGTATTTACAAGGCAATAATTCATGTCTTAGAAACGTATTCCTTTAAAAAAGTCATACTATCCTTTATAACCACCAATCTTCTGCTAAATAACCAGAAGATTTTTCATTTTGTGGTTCACTGCTTAACAAATACTATAATTTTCATTATGATAATTTTAAATACTATTTGAATAATAATAAAAATCTTCTTGCGGTAATTAAAGAAAAATGGTACATATTTTCTGCATAGTTGTTTAATTACCAAATATAGGTATTTAAAATTTTCTTCTAACCTGAAATAATTTTATGTACATACACCAGTCAGGGAAATCACATGATCATGCACAAAACAAAACCTTGGAAGTTCATAGTCCTCTCTACTTTCATACTCTGTCTGTAAAATGGAGGTAATACATATTGCTCAACTGTGTCATCATTAAATGATGACAATACAAAGTTGACCTCCTTTTGTTGATTAATAAATAAATTAAAATTATTAAAAAGGTTTGCAAGCAACATGATGATGACATTGAGGAAATTGAGGGAACAGTAATTGCCCATGGGCTTTCTTTAGTTTAAAATGAATTTGCTTACCTTGCAGTTCTGGTCCAACAGTAGTTATTATAGCACCTAAACACCTGCCCAGACACTGATGGACTTCTGTGTGTGAAGGTGGAACTGTCAACAGCAAGGTGAGAACTAGAGACAATGTGGGTTCCACGTATCCGCGGTACATCGGGCCACTGGAATCTACTATCAAGGCAAGTGAATGAAGAGACCAAGTCTACAAGAAAACACAAGTCTATTTTAGTCGTAAGGAACAACTGCAGTACACTGAATCGAGTATGCTAAGCTGTTACAGTCAAGTGAATATTTTTAAACATGTTCTGAGACAGAGTTTTGCGGTGTCATGGGCTGGCCTTGAAGATGTGATCCCTAGCCTTCCAATTGCTGTCATATGGCACCATGTGTATACTCTTAAAGTTTCACTGCAGCTATATTTGCTTAAGCATGAGATGCTTGAGAAACAACAAAGGTTGAAAAAAAAAATACTCAAGGAGTAAATGTGATTCAATGACCCTAAAACCCGGGTTGTGGTAAAACTAGGAACAAGAGGGGAAATGAAGCTAATTAGGTATCAAACAACCTAATAATGAAAGTACAAAAACTAAAATGTAATAAACAAATATGTTTAAAAGTATATATGTGAATTATGAAGATTGCAGGTAAATGTGTGGTGCTGAAAACAATCATTCTAAGTGCTACTGCAGATCCAGAAAGACAAATGCTATGTTTTCTCTCACTGACAGAAGTTGGCACTGAATCCTCAGATATATGTGGTTTTGAAATATTCATAGAGGTCATAAATTAACTACAAGAGCAAGTAGAGGGACTTACAAGGGAGGGGAGATAGTACTAGTGTAAAAGATTAAAAGAGAATAACGGAACAGAAAGTGTTAAACTGGGGTTGGGGAATGGAAGGTGGGGTAGGGGAAGGAATATGGGGAGAAATAAACTAAATAATACTAAAGACCTTTTAAAAAAGACATATGGGGTTGGAGAGATGGCTCCGCAGTTAAAAGCACTGGCTGCTCTTACAGAGGACCTGGGTTCAATTCCTAGCACCCACACGGCAGCTCACAACTGTCTGGAACTCCAATTCAATTCCAGTGAATTTTGCACCTTTACACTGGCACACATGCAGGCAAAACACCAACGCACATAAAAATAAATAAAATGTTTTAAAAAAAGATACATGGAAACCTACTAGTGGAGAAGGTTCCATATATATAGGCACACACACACACAATGCAGAGTTAGCCTACAACAGGGCAACAATGATCCTACTAGACTAGAGGCTGAAAAATAGAAGCCTATTGACAGGCATGAGTTAGTTCTTTTGGAGTCATTGGCCATTGAGGCACCATAGACCCCCCCCAAAAAAAAATTAACAGATTTTTTGACATTGTTCCTGATTACACTTTTGAACTTGAAAGTAAGATCCTATTGATGAAGATAGTAGATTCTTGAGTCATAGACCAGAGCAAAATTACACTGATATGGACCTAGAAGCTTCATCACACTGGCTAGCTGCATAGTTCTTGAAGGTTCTACCAGAAGAGACTAATCATCAGTCATATCCAGTTATGAATGCTGCAAGCTACAAGAATGAATGGCCAGGGAAGACATGCCCACTATTGGAATAGTGGCATGAACATCATAGGAGCAACCAACTATTTATGACTGGATTTAAATCCTATTCTACAAGATGAAATCATGCCTGCCACCATTATCAGGCTAAGAACCTACAGCTAGGGATATCTAGGGATATCTATTACTACTTTGGGGCTAAATGATACTATTAAACTGACGCTTAGTGATCTATCGTTGTATTTATAGATCAATGTGTATCTCAATCTGCCTCTGAGAACCTTCTATTTGCAGTGGATGGAGACCAACACAGTGACCCACAACTGGTCCAAGTTCAGCAAATAAAAAACTGCAGAACTAATTCTCATTCCCAAAGGGAACGTACAGACTTCCAACCCCAAAGCTTAGGGATCACTGAGGAAGAGGAGGCAGAAAGAGAGGAAGAGTATAAGAGAACATTTCTTCTGGACACAGCAGGAAAGCTGCAGATATGAATTCATAAGCATTTCAAAAGCATGTACAAGCAAGACCAAACAACAGAAAGGAGAGAGGAGCTGGGCATACTACCCATAGCAAGCAATGAAGATACAGGCAATTGTTGGCTGCAGGGAAAGGGAGAACAGTTTTCTCTAAGAGCGTATGTAGCCTCCGGTAAGCTGACCACCTCCAGCAGAAGACCACACATCAAAGAAGATTTAGGAAGTACAAACTGGTCTTGAAGGATTAAAAAGCAACAACAGCAAAATTTTTGGGTGGGAAGGGAAGGGGGTGGTGAATTGAGAAAGAGTTAGGAGAGTGTGAATATGATCAAAATATATTATATGATATTCTAAAAGAAATTAAAAAGCTACATCTATCTATCTATCTACATACATACACACATAAGTATACACACACACACACACACACAACTGAATAGGCTTAATTAAGAGTAAAAGGTAGAGGTAGACTTTGAAGATTGTTAAAAAATAAAACTCTCGCTAATGTCTATGGCAAATAAGCTGAAATAACAAGGAAAGAGCAGATAGTACATGTGTTCTATCAACTTTTCAGTCATAGATATCATTTAAAAATTTTGTTTCAGGCACATTCCTGCGATCCTAGCACTCAGGAGTCTGAGTCAGGTGACTAGAGAGTTTGAGGTCAGTTCATGCAGAACAGGAAGACCTTGTCTCAAAAGCAGCTGTAGAAAAATACTTTAACACTGTGTACCTGAACTTCAGGGGATGTCCCATCTTGAGCTAGAGCCAGTAAGATGCTGACACTGGTTTTTAGGTGTTGTCCTGATCCTATGCCACCAACATAACGGTGCAAACAACCAAGGGCCAGGGAATGACCAGTCCTGGATACGACATCTCGAGCCGACTTCAGCCTGACAAAACATGATGCAACAGGAATCGTTCGCTCCATTTTCCTCTAGTAACAGTCTTATTATGATCACACACATAAAAGGAAAACATTCTGGAAAGTAATGGAGCAATAGTCCTTATAATTGACTTTGAACATAAAATTTACAAATTATTTGTGGTACTGAGGCTTGCTGACAGAAAACATGCTCAGAAAACATGTGTACAAAGTCCTAGGTTCTGTCCCTAGTGCCAAGGAAAAGAAACTACATCCCGGGAATACATAACATAATAAATTAAATTAAGAAATTTTCTTTATTTTGTTTTGTTTGTGAAGTGACAGGGATTAAGTCCTGGATCTTGAGTACACTAAGCAAGCACTCCATCACTGAGCTATACCCCAGCTACTAATAACCAAAGTCTCTATAAAATGGGCAAATTTCTACATACTTTATATATGTATATAAAAGACTTATTTTTATTCACATGTAGGTAAATTATATGTGGGTACCCACAGAGACCAGCAGAGGGCATGGGATCCCCAAGGGCAGAGTTGTAGGAAGTTGTAAGCTGCCTGCTCTGGGTGCTGAGAATTGAACTTGGGTCTTCTCAAGAAGTAGTAAGTATTCTTAATTGCTGAGCCATTTCTTTAATCTCAGAGATATATTTTTAGTAAATTTTAAAAGTAAAAGAAATATTGCATATAAATTTTAAAATAATTTACATTGAGATGTACTTATTATGAAAAACTCATCAATTACCCAGTCTAGCCTCTAATTCATGGCAATTCCACCTTAGACCTCCAAATGTTATCACAGGCATGAGCATCACACCTGGCTTTAAAACTCACCAATTTAAAGTGTCACATACACAATGATCATTGGACATTTTATATAACCATCATATAAACATAACACAATGGTCAATTAAAATATATCATATACATAACTTCTAATATACTTCTACCAATACATAAAAAGTAATGGAAATTAATTTTAACAAGGTAACAGCAAAATATTAAAATACCATGATATAATTAACAAACTATTGAGATATCTTACACTGCTTTTCAAACTGAGTCTGAAAATCTGTTTTTTTAAATATTTATTTATTCATTATGTATACAATATTTCATCTGTGTGTATGCCTGCAAGCCAGAAGAGGGCACCAGACCTCATTTCAGATGGTTATGAGCCACCATGTGGTTGCTGGGAATTGAACTCAGGACCTTTGGAAGAATAGGCAATGCTCTTAACCGCTGAGCCATCTCTCCAGTCCCTGAGTCTGAAAATCTGATGTAAAATACATACTTAACAGTACTCATCAGTTTGGTGAAGACATGTTTCAGCTGTTCAGTAACCAAAGCAACTATACTGAGACCAAAACTCTCTCTACTTCCTAATTATGGACACGGTGGAAACTGCCCTCACGCTCCTGCTACCATGCCCCTTCCAGGAGGAGGACTAGAACCCTCACACCCTGAGTCAGAATACATCCTTCCTTCCTTAAGTCGCTTTGTTGGGGATCTTACCATGGCATCAGAGATGTTATCTTATAACCAACGAAGCTGTTATATGTATGTGAAAAAGATAAAATCTATTTTTTAAGAGTTCAGAAAATATTTTAATTCTTTCTCTCTCGCTAATATTATGACATGATTAATACACTTATTGCTTAAAATACATGATTTAGGAAGGATAATTTATATGGCTCTTGTGTTATTTCTGGGCCTTCTGATCTTTAGCGTCTCACCTTGAGCACCCACTTAACACCATTGAAACCACAGTTCTCATCTTAGTCAGGCTTGTCTGGACCCTGAGATTACTATTCATAGTTAACATGCACATTAATTCTTAAATCTGCAGTGTAACTTTATTCCTTTTCTCCTCTAAAGTGAGACATTATTCCAGGAAGTAAGCAAAAGAAAGAGAAAAGTGGGGTAAAGCAAGGCAGAAAGAACGGAGGACAGCGGCAGGTGCCTGTGGGTGACATGATGGGGAAGTCTTGACTGAACGTTCTTGATTCCAAAAGCTAGATCGAAGCCAGGTCCTCTTTAAAAGTTCTTAACACATTATATCTCTCCCAGAATCTAGAGGTCCATAAATAAATCACTGAACTACAAATTAAGATTATTATAAAATTGCCCCTAGCTGTAAATCATGTGGGAAATACAAACATAGTCTAGATAACAGTTGCTGACATCTTGACTGACTGAGAAACGTTTTAGGGGATGCACTTACTTGTCAAAGCTGTACTGGGCCATTCGAGCAATAAAAGATGCCTCTCCCACCACCTGAGCCATTCTTCCAAGGGCTTCCCCTGCTGCACACCGTAAGATGGGGTTTGGGTTGTCAAGAGCGCCCATAACCAGTGTCAGAGCAGATTTACGAACTTCCTCAGGTCCTAAAGTGCTCTTGTTTTCAGCTAAGCCCTATATTGATTTTAAAGAAGAATAATGATATTGATTCATAATTCATACTGAACAAAGAAAAAGATATGTTGCGATCTTAGGAAATCCAGATACCTTCACAGATTACATACACTACACCTGGGGCTGACACCTACTAGGTGGACTGTGATCACTTCCTAATGTGACTTCAGAACATGTTATTAATAATCAGAGTTCACGGCAGAAATTCTACCCAAGGGCTGGAGAAATGGCTCAGCAGTTAAGAGCACTGACTGCTCTTCCAGAGGA
>LOEQ01004620.1:84024-100464 GCA_001685075.1 Bramus lutescens | reverse complement strand
GACTTCTCTTTGGACTGGAAATGGAGGGGGAGGGGGAGGGGAGGGAATTGGGAGCGGGCAAGAGGTGAAAATTTTTAACAATAATAAAAAAATTACTAAAAAAAGAATTACCAGTAAAAAAAAAATACAGGTTCTGTGGAATGGGGTCCACAAGCCCTTACCCCGGACTGAGGATGCACAGTTGTGGCTTCTGGGGAAGGGAGAGTGAGTTTCCTTGCAGGATGTGGCTCCTGGTGGGTCAGCCGCACATCCAGAGGATGGCTCCACATCCAGGATACATGAACAGCACAATATTTAAAAAGGACATAGAAGTGAGGGGTAAGGATGGATTTAAGCGAAAAATTGGGGCAAATATAATCAAAATGTGTTGTATAAAATTTTCAATGAATTAACTTCATTATTTTTTAAAAAGAATAAAAAAAAATAGGTCCTAAGGGGGTCCAGAAGGAATGGGAGGGAAGAAGTGTAGGCTGTATACAATCTAAATACATTGTAAACTTAGAAGAAATCACCAGAAGAGAAAGAAAATAGAGTTCTTCTAAGTCAGAAGTGAAGGAGCGGATATTGGAATAGTGAATTAGCAGGGTATGACACAAAAATCAAAATCTGGTATAGTGAACCTCTAATAATAGAGGTTATATATTTATAAATAAATACAAGCTTATAATAAATACATAAGCCTTTTACAAAGCCCCACTACAAAATGAGTTAGATTTTGTTTAGCGGACCTGCTGTTGTCCTTTGATTGAGTCGTATTTCTGCACACTAAGATGCTCTTTGTGTCTTAGTGACTAGCGGCTGTCATGAGTCCAAGGTGGCCACACTGTGGATTAAGTTCTGTTGTGTGACTCTGTGACCGCTGAGTTTCACTGACATCATGGACGGGAACGCATAAAGTCGCTTACTGACGTGAAAGTGGGACTTGGAGACAATGACCACCACTCTCCTAGTTCTTGCCTTTCCTGGGGAGGCTTTAAATTATTCCAGGAACCACGGTTAGTGCTGCTGGGCCACCTTGCTTACAATAAAAGAAAATTGTTGCCCAGTTATATAGCCTGGCATGTGCACGTTCAGGCCACGGAATATCAGTTAGCCTTTCTCAGCTGGATTTCTGTCGGCAAGTAAGCCCTTTGAAAAAGTATTTGACAGTCGTCCTCTCAGTGGCCCCAAGGCTGCTAGACAGAGGCTGCTATTGTACATGTTTCAGAGTGCCAGCCCATTTCATACCACAGGCGTTTCATGGTATATGAGCTCGGTTCTCCTGGAGAACCCATTTTCAGGAGAGCTGGCTGCATTTCTGTGATTTAGTCGCAGCATTGACTCTTATTTAACCACTGACCCTCAACAAAGGCAGATGTGCAGTACAGCAGGAAATGGGTTTATTATTGCCCTGCTGTCTGAGGCAGGATTCAGTGAGCATCCTATCATGTCCCTGCCTGTCACAGTCAACTCCAGCTCTTCCTCTGGTGTTCCCTTTAAGAGGCAATTGATTCCATTCCGTCACGCTGTCGTTTGTGTGTTATGGAGTCCAGTGCAAACGCTCCTCAACAATTATTTGAATTGTGTTCATTATGGCTGTTCTGCTCAAAGCTGGGATGAGTTCGCGAAGGTCATCTTTGTTGACTGTGTTCTGTGACCTTGTGTGAAGTGACTACAGTTTATTGCAATGAAATTGATGAGGACACAAGCTTCAAATTAATTTTCAAAATTTTGGTTTTATTCTATATTCCTTCCACTTTTAGAGAAGAGTCACAGAGTAGACCAAATGCAGAGCCTACACTCTTCCCGTTTTAAAGCTTAAACGCCTCAAAATTTGTCAAATTGGCTTCAGAATTGCTGCTTACACTCTGTCTTGGTCTTCAGGGTCCTTTTAGGTTGCCTAAATCATTATGAAAGTGTTCCCATTGTGAGAATTCCTTCACCGCTTCATCTGAATCGCCAATTTTCCCTGAAAGAGCTGGGAGGACCTAGACCCATCTGAGCAGCCAGTGTGAGTGGCCCCTCAGTAGCTCTGTGGTGTCCACAAAGCATACAGATTCCCAGGCCTGCTGTAGAATCCTCTCTGGCTCTCCCCTTTAACAAGCTCCTTAAGAGACACACTGGGGCAGGAGCGACAGCTCAGCAGTTAAGAATATAGAGTGCTCTTCCAGAACACCCGAGTGTGTTCCTGTATTCACACTATGGGCAACGCACAGCTGCCTAGAACACCCACTCCGGGTGGGCACCTGCCACTCACATACATATACCCACATGAAGACACGCAGGCATGCTTGTCATTAACAAGAATAGAAATAACTCTTTTCAAAAGACAGAAAGATGTCACACTACCAAAGATGGGCCTTCCTTTCCTGGGATTTTGTAGATACCTTTTCTCTGGCCACCAGTGTGGTGAGACTGGGGGTCCTTGATTAGAAATGTTCCCCATCTAAAGTGAAGGCTGTTGGTGTAGATTAATCCCTCTACGGTAACAGCCTAAATTAAATCTAAGACGTAATGACTTAATAACAATTTCTAAGCTTTCACCTTTATACTGACCAGTCATGGTTGCATTAACAAAGTCATTTTGAGTTGTAGTACTATCCTCATTCACACTAAAGGAAGCTGAAAAGTGAACTTACTAGCTTGGATACATTAAACACACACACACACACACACACACACACACACTCACAAAACTCAGCTAGGTCCAGAAAGCCATGTGATATGATGGGAGATCTGTCTCTCGACTCTGTCTACTTTCTGCTCTAATTTCCTCATTAAATGAGACTTCGTAGCAAAAAGCCAGAGTGAATATATACAGTCTCTTGAGTCAAGGCTCTCGGCCTCTGGTTCTTCTCAGTGAAATCTAGACTGGATACCTAGCTTTGAAAGTTTGACAGGGAAGGTTGATTCCTCAAAGGGGAACCTGAGCGCTAGTAGAGAACTTAGGTTGTTGGGTAGAGCCAAGGAGACATGCTGTTCCAAGTGCATTTGAGGACAACCTATAGAGTGACTAGGAGCCTGACACACTCTAATAATATATTAAGTACAATGTCCCAGAGCAAAATAAAATGAGTAGCACTGTGTGCTCACTTTGAGCCAAACACGGCCATTCTTAATACACAAACCTCAAAGGGAAGTCCCCCAAAGGATAAGGTTACTATAATCATTTCACATAGAAGGAATTGAAACTGTAAAGCTTAAGTCAGTTACCCAAACTCAACAGATAATAAATGGCAAAGGGGGAATTTGAATCCAGGGTTTGGGGTGTACCCATTTCCAATACCTATCTTATATAAAAGTATCCCTCTTTCCAAAGTTAAGCACCACAATGGGATCCTAAGAAGATAGCAGGGCCACATTCCAGAAATTGAGCACCAGACCACCCACTCATGTGAGAAAGGATGAATTGCTGTATTCAGTGTCTATACTGAGTGACTGACGGAGACACAACCTTCCAAAATATTAATATTCCTCCACCTTCAAAAGACTCAACATTTCAGCAGTAACTTCAGTCAAAGGGCCAATTCGCTTTGAAGAAGCATACAAAATATCGAGGGAGAATTCCAGAGAAAACTAGCTGGGTGAATAGGAAATGCCCCTTGGTAAAATGACCGTTCTGAGAGTCACAGTAGGGGAAGGTCTTGGTTAGAAAGGAAAAGGAATTCAGAAGGGCACTCCTATATATGGAACCACCCTCAAATCTAGAAATCCCCTTCTCAGGCTCCCCTGCAATAGAGATTCCTGGGAACCTCTTTTATAGGGTAGTTGAGGTAGATGTCTTTAGTAGGCAGAGTAGTTCGATAAAGTACATCTTGAAAACTTTCAAAAGTGAAAAGATCGATAAATGCATCTTTGTCTCCACTGTGTGCTTTCCCTTTGAGACTGTTTCCCATGATGTGACTTTGGGCTCGCATTGCAGCACCAACATGGGACGTTTCTTTACAAAGGGAGCTGAGCTGCCCACCACTGCATGCATCTATCAGCATCCGCCCTCATCACTGATGTAGACACCACCTTTGGTGGCTTGTGCGTGTCTGGGTCTCTGCACACATTCTTCCGTGCTGAGTGCATGACTTATATTCGGGGCTTGCCACGCGGTAAAACGATAGCTTATAAAAGAAAGAGAGTGAGGCAGAGTGTCAGAGAGAGAGGGCATGCAGTCATCCCTTGAGTATAAGACCTCCAAACTGAAAAAGAGAAAGAACTCCTTTTTAAAAACCTTTTCCCATGATAATTTGTGTTTGACGGTGCCTTTCATTTGTGGACCTCCAAGCAGTTGATCAAAATTCCAGTTCTTTCTCTTAACTCTGTATCATTGGTATGTAGAAATTTCAGGTTCTGAGTCCATGATCAATACTGTTCAGATCCAGGGCTTCAGGAAAGTTCCTAATGGCAAATATGTGACCTTTTATAGCTTCATGCTCCACCTCTGTGCTGCCAACTCTCCACTGACTTCTATTCTGCCCCTCATATTTTCTAGTCTCTCAAGCTTGTGGCTCTGTGAGTTCTTCATAGTTTAATTTCTTCAGCAGTGCTTTGGCTGTTTTCTTTTCTACTTTTATTATTTTTTTAATTTTTGGTTTTTCAAGATAGGGTTTCTCTATGTAACAGCCCTAGTTGTCCTGAAACTAGCTGTTGTAGACCAGGCTGTACTCGAACTCATGAAGATCCATCTGCCTCTGCCTTCCAAGTACTGGGATTAGAGGTGTGCACCACCACCGCCCGTCATGTTTTCTTAATGACTTGAATCTTCTGTGTTTCTCTTTATGAAGGTCCCCTCTTACTTAAAACCTACTGACTAGAAAGAGTTCTCCAGTTGGGAATAGAAGCCATGTGCTGCACCTCGCTATAGCCAATCATAGATTGCTAGTGCAGAGCTTGGCATGTGGTAGGTTCTCCGTAAAATAACACATTGGTGCAAATAGAAGCGACCAGAGAAAACACAGAGAGCAGAGAACTGGACCAGAGTGAAATCCAAGTTGGAGGTCACAAAAACATTGGTAGCTGCTTTTCCTGACAACCAAAACCAAGCGGAGAAAATGATCAATGGCTATGCTTCCACAGGTGGAAAAGGTCACTCACTTGCACTCCTGTAGCTGTTGGCTGAACTGCAGGTCTAAGATACAAGGCATCTCATTTCCAGTGGACATCAGTCAAATGGCTGAATGATTGGCATCATTGCAAGGGCTGAAAGAGAAAACCCTACAAATGGTCAATCTTTCCTGATCAGACATCTCCTAGCTGAGATATTTTAGGACGTGCTGGGCCTATTGCTTATCTTCTCTGTCCTACACCACTAAGTGTAAATAATACAGCTCCTTTCATGTAGTTAGGCCAAGAATCAAACCAACTCGTGTGCAAAGTGCTTTCTATGTAGAGCATGGTGGCATTTCCGTGTCTCTTGCAGACGGATATTTATCTTTTACTCCATAACAAAATGACCCTCTTAGGAAGCAATACACAACACCCCCATCCGAATAAAGGCCTTGGAAAACATGAATTTTTTTCTGTCAGAAAATGAGTCCATTCCCAGCACATATACCATGCTTTCTCCTTTCCATCAGTGACATCGCCGTCTTCTGATCTTTCAGCTCAGCTCAAACTTGTGCTTCTTGGTACCACAAGACCAGCTTTTACATGGCCTCATGAAGGCATTCGTGTGTTTCTTGTGCTTTCTCTTTGTTTCTTTTTGTTATATTTTTTTTTAAATTCTGGGTCTTGCCTGTTTGATTTCTGAAGAGAAATAAAGAAGGCATGGTATTGGAAGAATGAGGAGGTAGGAAGGATCAGGGAGGAGAGGAGGGAGTGAAAACCACAATCAGAATATATTATATGAAAAATTTATTTTGATATAAATAAATAAAAGCAACCCTCAAACTACTTATTATGCATCAACTAAAAATTTTATACTAAAAAAATGCCAGTCTCCTTTTTGGCTTGCTAGGTAGCTTCACTTGTTCACCAAATACTGTTATGTATGAAGACTTTATTGAAGTTTTCAAGCAAACACTTGAAAAACAACTTTGAATATTTGCAGCTATTTAAGAAAATGTAAATTTTCCTTCTATATTTGGATATGAAACAAACAAAAAGATAGTAACACACAAAAGGCAATGGGACTTTAAATTTCATAAGTTTGAATTTTATATTTCTTTGTTGTCATTGTTGTTGAAGATAATTTTTTTCATATAATATATTCTGATCATGGTTCCTCTCTCCCTATGCCTCCCAGAGCCCCCACCTCCCTACCCGCCCAACTCCTTACCATCTTTCTCTCACTTTAGGGAACAAACAATCAAATAAAAAGGAAACAAAATATATTTCAATAAAAATAAATTATTATTATTAAAAATAAGAATTCAATAAAATAAAAAATATTAGCAGAGAGAAAGCATAATATATACACACACAATAAAAAACATAAAGTCAGAAACCATAATAGATAAAACAAAAAAACAATAGACGAAAAATTGCCAAAGAGGTATGAGAAAAATGCCTACAAAAATACCATTGAATCCAGTTTGTGCTGTCATCTACTGCTGGCCAAGGGGCCTGTCCGTAAGTGTGGTTTATAGATCCAGTGAGACTCCATTGGAGAAAACTAAGTTTTCCTTTGCAAGTGAATATCGGTTGGAGATAGCTTCTTGGTTAAGGATGGGAGCCCATGTCTACCTCTCTTGCTCAGCAATGGGGCCTCATCTGGCTTGAACCTGTGTAGGCCCTGGAATGCTACCAGTCTCTGTGAATTTCTATGTACATCAGTCATATGTCTGGAAGGCCCTGTCAGCTGTGACTGGAAGACACTCTTTCCTTCATGTCGTCCGCCCTAGCTTAGATGGTTTTTAAGATCTGTGGCTATAGCAGAATGTTGTTAGGAGTCACTGTATTTGCTATGTTCTTTAAGCAGACAGCAGAATTCAGTTTTCCCCTAGTTCTATCTAGTCTTAAGTTCCTGGCTACCCAAGCTATGTCAGGCAAAGGTTCCATCTCATGAAGTAGGGCTTAAATCCAGATAGTGGTTGGTTACTCCCACAAAATTTGAACCGCTATTGCTCAGGTGTATCATGCAGGGAGGTCAACATGGTAGATGGCAGGTTCTGGAGCTAAGTGGTGACCTTTCTTCTCTGGTAGCAGGGTACATTTCAGTGTTATGAACACTTGTCAGCATGGGTGAAGACTCTAGGCACAGGCTTGACTTTGCAGAGTTCAATAAGATATATAAACATTGTCTTTAGCAATAGGTCCTTACCATCATTTAGTAGAGAGCAACCAATAGTTTTGATGCTAGCATGAATTGTTTGGGGCTTTCCATGTGGTCCTTATGTCCAATGTCTCAACTAGATACACCTCATTTCTGGCACTGGCTGCTTCTCTTGGTGGTTCTAGTTGGGGCATTGTCTCCTATATTTGTCAGCTCCACTTAAATTTTGCATTTTTTCCCATTTTATTAAAAATGGATTCTTTCCCTATACAATATATCCTGATTATAGTTTTCCCTTCCTCTATTCTTCCAAGTTCTGCTCACTTCTTCTGCCATCCATATCTACTTTTTTTGTCTCTTATTAGAAAAGAATAGGCTTCTAAGAAGTAACAATAAAACATACCAAAATAAAACATATTAAGGTAAAACAAAACCATCACATCAAAGTAAGACAAGGTAAATTAACAAAAGAGAAAGTGCCCCAAGAGAAGGCTCAAGAATGAGAGACCCACTCATTCACACACTCAGAAATTCCATAAAAACACTGAACTGAAAGCTATAATATATATGTGCAGAGGATCTGGTGTAGACCCGGGCTGGTCCTGTGCTTGCTGCTTCAGTCTCTGTGGGTCCATATGAGCTTTGCTCAGGTAACTGAGCAGGCCTCTTTCTCCTATGATCCCCCATCCCTCTTCATCTTACACTCTTCCCACCTCCTCTTCAAGGACTTCCCTGAGCTCTGAGAATTGTGACTTCACAGAGACATCCCATTTAGACCTGAGTATTTCAAGCTCTCTCTCTCTCCATACTGTCTCTCTGTAGGTCCCTATATTCGTTCCCATCTGTTGCAAGAGGAAGCTTCTCTGATGATGGCTGAATAAGGCATTGATCTATGAGTATAGTCATTATGACTCATTTTGTTGTTACTTTATAAAAGTAGTATTTGGTTTTACGCTAGGTCCTTGCTCTATCTAGTGTCTGATTTTTGGTTACCCATGCAGTGTTGGATATGGGTTCCATCACATGCAGGTGGGTCTTATTTCAAATCAGACATTGACTCGCCACTCCCACAAGCTTTATGCTACCTTTGCCCCAGCATATTTTACAGGCTGTTTGTGGCTGGGTTGGTGTTTACATTTCTCTTTTGGTAGCCTGCAGAGTACCTTCCTGCAGCAAAGACACTTGGACATAGGATTGAAGGCTTTGTGTAGGCACCAGCTTGACTTTTCCTGTTCAGTGAGTTGTGTGGGTTTGTCTTCAGCAATGGAGCCTTGCTGTCAGTTTGTGGAGAGCAACTTACTCTCTTGGCAAAAGCCTGATTGTTTAGGGATTTATGCATCCATGTGACTTTTATTTCCCTATAGATTTGGTACAGTTTTATTCTTGTTCCACGGTTTGAGAGTTAGACATTGGGCAGATTGTTTATTTTAGAGCACAAGAATATTAGATATTTTATTGGCTTCAGTTCCCTGTGATATAAATACACAATATTAAAACCCCCCATTATTCCTTGTGATCTAAGTAAGTAGTTTTGTACATTAACAAGCTCCTTCCACTGGGGGAGCAAAGTCAGGTTCTCTCACCCAGCTGGAGTATGTTTCTAAGCTTTTTCTATTTGGTGCTTTGGTTTAGTCAGTATGGGTAATTGCATATTTCTAAGAGTTGTCTTTATAAAATTAAGTTCACTGGCTTTGGGATCATGACACATATAGAAGAGAATCAGAGCTCTAATATTTACAGTGAGTAAATATTAGAGTTAGGAAGTTACCTTACCTCTCTGGGTCCTATTTACCTCATTTCTAAAGTCAAATCCTTAGAAACAGCTCCCTCATAGAGCTGCTTGTGGTCATTAGGAACACAACCTTAGAGCCAGTGCAATAGCTCAGACAGTAAAAGTTCAAACTTTAGTCTCTGGAATCCATACAAGGGAAGAAGAGACCTCCAAAAAGTTGTACTCTAACTACATATGTTCATGACACAAGTCTGCTCATACCCATGCAGCAACACACACACACACACACACACACACACACATCATTGCTACTGTCACTGCCACGACTGCCAATAATAAAAAATGTTAATATGGCATAGATGCACTCTGACTGTTAAAATAGTGCTCATACAGCTCCTGGCATATAGTGAACATTACATCAAGCTGGCTTTGGCTACACTTTAGAACCACAGTCCTCTGCATGCTGTTGGAGAAGGCTGGCCTCAGGGTTCTGCCAAAACACATTCCTTAATATCCCATTGGCCATACTAGTTACCTGCAAGGTTTGGCTTCAAGGGGAAGTGTAATGAACTCTTGATTGTGGGGAGGAGGAGCCAAATGTTATGGTCATTTTTTCTCAGTTTACCACAATTACCAGACACGGAGTAGATCCCTCTGCTAAGAGGCCACATGGTTTTTACACTAATAGGAAAGCTATGCTCAAGTAAGCACTTCGTCACTTCTGAAGCAGCTTCGATCGTTCCTATTTACATCCATAGCTGGAAATAACGGACGCCAGGAGAGTTTAAATGCCATGCCTGAAGTTAGCACAGTGAATCAGACTAGATTTTGAAGGCTTCTGTTTGAAGTGATAGAGCTTTGTAAAGTAATAGACTCGGCTTGTTAGATTACCCTTCCCTTAAAGCGGAGACAACTCGGTGCCACTATTCCATTTTCAGTGTGATCCAGTAGCCATTAATTTTCCAGCGAGCTTGTCCCCTACGCTTCTGGCTTAGGATGTAAGAATAGTTCATTTACAGAGCAGAGGGTGTTCCTCCAATTGAAACTGTTGAGTCTAAGGCTGAGGAGAGAGTTCGGTCAGTAGGGGGTTTATGTTGCAAGCATAAGACCATGAGCTCATCCCCAGAACCCATGTTAGTGTGGTAGCGTGTGCTTGTAACCCCAGCCCTGGAAGGTAGGGGTAGGTGGATTCTTTGGTTTTGCTGAATATCCAGCTTAGCCTGTTTGCAGCAGTCCAGGTCAGTGAGAGACCCCATATTAAAAACAAAAGATGGGTGGAGTCTGTGGAATGGCACCTAAGGGTGTCCTCTGACCTCCACACGGACACAAATGTGTGCACTGGCACACACAAAACAAAGAGCAAAAAACATAAGCCTTGTTGCATCTAGCTTTTGCCTCAATTACTCTTTATCTCTTAGGGAGTCTTGTGCCTCCCTGCTTTCACTGGGACACAGTGTAGCTGTATGAGCTCCTGTTGTCACTTGTAGCCTGGAAGCTGTAATAAGTGACATGCTTGCTTAGAAGACCATCGACGGTTGAGATCAGGGTTATGTATTGGGACTACATACCGGTCATAGGCCCAGAGCCCCACAATTGTGTTTGGAAACAATGCAACTTAAACTTCAAATTCAAGGGACTGCTGCTCCTGCTGAATGAACCTTGTTCCCTATTGATTTTGTTGTCATTGATGCGAGGAATAGCCACCATGTTTATTTTGTGTCTCACTTTGCAACCTTCATATATCTTAATTAGCCAGCACAAAAACTCAACTTGTAATATCTGCATTTCATTGTAGTTTTGAAAACCCAGTTCCAAAACAGTAAGTTACTGTTCTGAGATCTGTGGCTCAAAAAGGGTTGATTCCAAACTTACCGTGTACACTAACTACCCTATCTCACTCTTCCAGCCTCAAACTCAGTAATGATGCTTTCTTCATGGCCACAATTGGCTCAGTTTACCTTTACATAGTGATGCAGCCCTTGTCCTCACCTTCCATTCTACTTATTTGAGATTTAAATACATACTGAATGACACTGGGGCTTCACTTTTCTTAATGAGACTGTTAGCCCTCTTCAGGCATATCCATCACGCATGATCTTGTTGAGAGAACCCAGAGGCAGGCTGCAAATACTTGTAGAGCCTGCCTGACTTCAAGTGCGGCCTTGAGTGAGTCTGCTGGGAGCAGCTGAAGTGATCTATGTCTTTCATTACCTGCATAATTCCCTTTTAATGGAAGTAGCCACCCTCAGGATGGTTCTTTCTCCTTATAATGAGGCTCCCCAAGTAGAATGAGGCTCACATCCTACACACAGAATAAGAAGAGCTGATTTCCACCACAGTACAGTGAGCATGCCAGGACCCCCAAGAACTTGAGGGTCTTTAAAGTCATTCTCTCTGTAGGCAAGCAGTGGGGTCTTTGCAGCAGCTGCCGGGAGGAATACCTTGGTCAGTGATACATCATCTACCTCCTGCCTCAGCAACCAGCCCAGGTCCCCCTCCCCGTCCCCATTCTCACTGTTAGAGCCATGCACTTCCTTAGCTCAGCACCCCAACTCTTGATCTATTTTGAGATTACCTAGTTTTATTTAATTTAGTTAAGCTACATGATGCATGTGCTTTTGTTCTAAGCTTACAATTTTCTAGGTTTTTTTCCTCCCAGCAAACTTGTTTTGTTTGTTGTTATGTTTTGTTCTGGTGTGGTTGGGCAATGCTCACCTTCATCACTCTCTCCTGTTGTCACCTGCTCAGTTGGCCAACCCTACTGCTGCTCCTAGTGCTGGTCCTCTCGCAGGCATTTGTCTCTGCAGTCACCCATACACAGGACTTTTGATTGGTACAGGGGATGAAATACTGAACAAATACAGGCAAGATTTCTGTGGTGATAATGGATGGGTAGGAGTTGAAAAGCTGATTGGGTGTTACAAGGGTCATACAATCTAGGTGGCTAGTACCAAGGAAGGCAGATCAGGATGCTCTTCTGGGAAGAAACATTAGAGCTGATATCTAAAACAGAAGAGAGTTAAGCATGGACTAGACACCAAAGTATCAGTACAATTACAACACAGGGTCTCACACACACACCTCATTCAGCGTGAAGAATAATACGGGGAGATGGTAGGACTTCTAAGTGGGGCCCTGATGTGGCCTTTGGGCATCAAGGAAGACATTCATCCTTGGGAGTAGAAATCAAGTTTCCTCGGTATTAACATGTTAAAATTATGAGAAGGGAAGAAAAGAGCATGCACAGGAAGTTCTGGAAGGACCCTGAATTGTCCACATAGAGGCTAACAGATGGAAGCGTAAGGTGCAAAGACACATGGCACAGTAGGTTGAGTCATGATAACATGACATCTTGCTCATGACCACCCTGTCTCAGTTGCCCTGATGCAGAGGCTTCCCACCAAGTTCAGAAAGGGAACACTGTTCCGCAGTCCAACTGGAGTGCATGCACACATATAAAGTCAGATTGTGAGTGCACACACATATAAAGTCAGATTGTGAGTGCACACACATATAAAGTCAGATTGTGAGTGCACACACACATAAGATCAGATTGTGAGTACACACACATAAGATCAGATTGTGAGTGCACACACGTAAAGTCAGATTGTGAGTGCACACACACATAAAGTCAGATTGTGAGTGCACACACATAAGGTCAGATTGCGAATGCACACACGTAAAGTCAGATTGTGAGTGCACACACACATAAAGTCAGATTGTGAGTGCACACACACATAAGGTCAGATTGTGGAGTGCACACACACATAAGGTCAGATTGTGGAGTGCACACACATAAAGTCAGATTGTGGAGTGCACACAAAGTCAGATTGTGAGTGCACACACACATAAGGTCAGATTATGAGTGCACACACACATAAGGTCAGATTGTGGAGTGCACACACATAAAGTCAGATTGTGGAGTGCACACACATAAAGTCAGATTGTGGCATGCACACACACATAAGGTCAGAAAGTGAGTGCACACATACATGAGGTCAGATTGTGAGTGTACACACATAAGGTCAGATTGTGAATGCACACACATAAAGTCAGATTGTGAGTGCACACACACATAAAGTCAGATTGTGGAGTGCACATACACACACACATAAGGTCAGATTGTGGAGTGCACACATAAAGTCAGATTGTGAGTGCACACACACAAAGTCAGATTGTGAGTGCACACACATAAGGTCAGATTGTGAGTGCACACACATGTAAAGTCAAATTGTGAGTGCACACACACACATAAGGTCAGATTGTGGAGTGCACACACACATAAAGTCAGATTGTGGAGTGCACACGCACACACACATAAGGTCAGATTGTGGAGTGCACACACACACACTCACATAAGGTCAGATTGTGGAGTGCATACACACATAAAGTCAGATTGTGGAGTGCACACACGCACACATAAGGTCAGATTGTGGAGTGCACACACAAAGTCAGATTGTGGCATGCACACACACATAAGGTCAGATAGTGAGTGCACACACACATGAGGTCAGATTGTGGAGTGCACACATGTGCCCTCCAAGATCAAGTTAGTAGACTCTAAGTGGAAACTGCACGAAACCGTGTGTCAGGAAACTTTCTCTGTGGAGTCTTTTATGTCTGCACTGTTTCCCTCTTCTTTCATGTTGAGCTTCCTGAAGGTGATGAGGACTCCCGCTCTGTGAACTCTTTCAGATCTTGAGAACTTGTCTTGCCCCCTCTCCCATCTGGCTTTCATTGGCTTCAGTCAAGGCACTTATATAAAAGGACACCTCAAAGAAACTGCGCCTAACAAAATGTAAATCCGAAACCATGTGTTTT
This sequence comes from Bramus lutescens, assembly GCA_001685075.1. Lineage (NCBI taxonomy): Eukaryota > Metazoa > Chordata > Mammalia > Rodentia > Cricetidae > Bramus > Bramus lutescens. Next base: position 86,728 of record LOEQ01004620.1, on the reverse strand, counting down.
CCCTTTCTTTGTCCTCTGCCTTCCCCAGTTGAGTGTGATCAGCTTGAGCACCAGAGATGCTTCCCTCTTATCTGGTAGCCTCTAGGTGAAGCGATGGACTTTCTCCTGTCCCTCCAGCTGATGACGTGTTGCCTGTCAGCTGTACAAAGAGAAGACCCCACTGAGCCACCAATGAGTTACGTTGTAAACGTTTTCATTCTTAACCAAACAACATAATGATCCTCTTTAAACAGCCAAGGAAAAGACTGGTGGTACATCATTGCTGTCTATAGTGTTGAATAGAATTCTCCAAGTAACTGGATTTTCACACCCACTATTTATTGTTGCAAAACAGGATGAAGAGGAGGAAATCAAACAGGAAATTAACATGTTGAAGAAATATTCTCATCACAGGAACATCGCAACATACTACGGTGCTTTCATCAAAAAGAACCCTCCAGGCATGGATGACCAGCTATGGGTATGTAGCAGATATGCGTGTCTCTATCCTTTAGCAAGACTTGATAGGGCGATTGGACATTTGATTTTCATAACACTGCTTTTTCAAGGTTTTTTCCCCTTCTTCTTGAATATATATATATAATTTTATTATCTCTAAATATTTCTTGTATCTCTTTAAAAATCAACTTACTTATTTATTTACTTGACATGTGCATATGTCTGTGGATGAGTGCATGTATGTATAGGCATGGTGAAGTCAGAGGTCAATATCAAGTACCTTCCTCTGTTAGTGGTCACCTTGTTTTCTTTTGCTTTCTTTATTTTTTTTTTAGACAAGGTGTCTCCCTGAAGCTGGAGCTGCCTGTTTTAGCTACACTGGCTGGCTAGGGAGCTCGTAGGATCTGCCTGTCTACTCACTCACTCACTGGGCTGGAGTTAGCAGACAAAACCACTACGTGCCGGGTCCTTTCCACACTGGTGCTGAGACCTGAGCTCAGGTCCTCCTGCTTGTACGGGAAGCACTGTATCCACAGAGCCTTGTTGCAACATCCTTTCTTATCCATGTGTGTATTGGCCATGCCCACAGCTACTTGCTAATTCCCGTTTCTCCTCACCTGTTGGCAATCTTTTATAGCATTGTCAGTATATTTTAGGCACTGTGGCATCTACTGCCTATGAATCATATGACACATTCCCATTCACTGAGATAGGTATCAACAGTCTCATCTCTTTCTCTGTTTTTTGTTTTCAGCTTCTTTTCCTGAACAATGCAGCTAAGACTTGCAGGGAGGATAATCAGTTGTTCCATGGTCTGTGTGGTGGAACTGAACCATCTCTAACTAAACTCTGGGTGATTGAGGTGCTTTGCCTTTCCTGAACTCGCCCCCCACCCCACCACAGCAGTTTTGTGTCCCAGTCCTTTGAGAGAGCTTTGGTTGTCTGTCCCACCGGTGGCAACTGAGAGCCACCAGCGCATTCCCCACCGTGTTCAGGGCAGATTGTCTTTTCCACCTTTTGGTCTTGGACACAGGAGCTTGTTAGTCACTTGGTCCTTCCCTGGGTACAGTGCCATATCAGTTGATGACATAAAGGGAATTTACCTCTTTTGCCAATCTTATGAATCAGCCTCAGTACAGCCCATTCAGTGGCAGGTGGACCAGTCCGTCTGCTTCTCTTCATCTCGTAGGTCTTTGCTACTTTCATGTGAGTCTATTGGATTGATGGCTCTGAAAATTAATGTCTTGCTCATCTTCCGGGGTTCTAGTTAGTGTGTAACACACAAAAGCCCCTGAGTGGCTGTCTACCAAATGCCAAGGATTGTGATAAATTGTGTGACTCTGATGATAAGCATTTCATGGACATTTCTCCAGGCTCAGTCTTAGATGGAAGATACTCTGCTGATGCATATAACATTTGAAATCTAACCGAGACGGCAAAAACGTATCCAGTGTATATACGCACATGCTGACCAAAAAAGATGTGATGCTGTCAGCTACAGCATTAACAAGACTTCATTCCATGTGATACTGAATATTCAGTATGTAGATGTGAAAATTTCCCCATAGGGCCCATCTCCAAATTTAACATAAAGGTACACCATAAGGCAATTAAAGTACGATGGTGGTGATTTACTCTACCATGTGGTTTCTGTAAAAGTTACATTCAATTTAACTGTAGTCTCTACATGTAAAGTAATATGGATATGAAGGTTGGAAAATAAAGTCATAGGACGAAATCAGCATCAATGCACACTCAGATGAGACATGACAAGGAGGTGAGCTAAATCAAAACTTGAGGGACTTGATTACATAATTTTAAAAATTATTACAAAAATAAAATAGAGGTATAGATCACTAATTTAGGGAAAATGTTCATTTCCTATATGATGGTCAGAGTATAGCAGCCTTCAGATAGGAAGGATTTGTATCAATCAAATCTGGTAAAGTAGGAAACTACACTAGAAAGGCTAGTGAAGGCCAAGGCCGCAGCTACATTAGGAATCAGTTACCAACAAAGATGCCTTAAAAAAAAAAGTTACTCCTGTGCATAATGTAAACACAAAGACCCAGCAAGAATTCAGTACCAGTTCCCTCCTACAAGATTAGCAGACAGTTTTTAGGACCTACTACTATTTCATAGGTACTATTCCTACTCATGGAAATACACATTACTGCCACTTAACCCAAGGACAGTTAGAATACACATAGAACACACACAGCTCTCTCTCTCTCTCTCTCTCTCTCTCTCTCTCTCTCTCTCTCTC
>LOEQ01004620.1:73779-84018 GCA_001685075.1 Bramus lutescens | reverse complement strand
TCTCTCTCTCTCTCTCTCTCACACACACACACACACACACATACACACAGAAAGAAAAACGTTTACACATATATAATGCATATGTTTGTATATAGACACATGCCTATATATTCCAAGAGAAGTACCTAAGTTTTAAACCAGTATTTCTTTAAGAAGAAATGCATTGAAAGGAAATATTTACATAGCAACATAAATAAATTAACCAATAAGAAATTTACTTAACTATACAATTAATTAAACTACACATAAATTTATTCTTATGAATGGATGAATTTTAACTATCACGATAAGATTGCAAAGTCTTTCTTAAAGGTCATAATTAAATACATTATTTTTCATTTTATAAGAAAGAAAAAGTGTATGTTTACACACATGCTGACTGGTTGCAATCTCTGAAATAAACACACAGTAATGATGAGGAAACATTTACTTTTGAGGGTCATTTCAGTCTTTTAACTTCTATATTTAACTTTAGAGATAGGGTCTCTCTGCATAGCTCTGGTTGCCCTGGACCTCGCTGTGTAGACCAGGCTGCCTCGAACTCACAGAGATCCACCTGCTGCAGACTCCCAATTGCTGGGATTAAAAGCATGTACTACCATATCCAGCTATTTTCTATTTTAAACTTCATTACTTAAAAAACAGAGAATTAAAAATAAGATTACACATCCAAATTAGCCAGACCCCAAAACTCTACAACCTGGTGAACTTCCATACAATTAGAGTAGCCATCGGAGATGGGAGTTAAGGAGGTTTACATTGAATTTTATACTTTCTCTGTTGAATATTATTTTTTGCAAATATCTACCTCCAAATCAAAGTATCTATGATAGAGGTAGAGCTAGAAAAACAATTAGTTTTATATCCTCTTTCATATTCCATGGCCTTCATCTGCATTTACTTCTTCCTCATCCTATAATGCTTAGCCTTTCTTGTTCTGTTCTGCATGGTGTACTGGACCCGTGTGGCTTTTGCTCACATGTATACATGTTATTGGTTAGCTTCCATAAATGAGATTTTTATTTCTCAGACTGGAGAGCTCATTTAGTAGAATACATTCTAAGTCCATCCCTTTTTTGAGACATGTTGTCTTCCATATTTGTTTCTCCTTGTGTTTCTCTCCGACCTAATGTATGGTGTGCACCTTTTCTGCTGTTCCTCTTTTACTGTCTCTCATGGGACTGCCCTAGCTCCTCACAAAGGCAGACCGGGCAAGGGTTGTGCCTTTTGTGTCTTTCTTTCCTCTTCAGCTTTTGAAAGGTACTTGGCAACATGAATGGAAAAAGAATTTTTTTGTTGGTGGGAACAGCATCACTGGGACAAGCCTTGTCTGGGTGATGTCTGTGCGATGCTTCCTAAGGGCCTGAAGGCTCAGAGGAATATAAAGAGGTGACACGCACTGGAATATCTTCCTGTCCCAAAGAACCCCAGCACTGTCCGGAATCCAGGGTTTAGTGTTGTCCTGTATTGCCATGAGCTACAATGGATGACTCCCAGAGAATGACACTTGTATTTCCCGGGTCATTGCCACACTCTGGGGGTACACCTGTGCATCTTAGTAGTCTTTGCTACCCCAGAAAGAACGACTAATCATCTCACAACTCCTGTGCTTATGAAGGAATCCACTGCCTTGTGCAAGATGAGCAAGAACTGTTGACTTCCTCTGCCAGTCCTACTGAGGTGGAACTGGCAAACTTCGATACTATTGATGAGGGTGCAGAGCAATGAGAATGCTTGCCCACTGCTGGTGGGGTTGTCGGTCAGTGCAGCCATTGTGGAGAAGCTTATGGAGGTATCATCCAATAGTTCGGTTCTGTGTATATCTGCCAGAAGTGAGATGATTATGTCCAAGAGACATCCTCACACCCCTGTTCCTTTGCTGAAAGTGTTACACACAGTACGGGAGGAATGCTGGCAATTTTACACAGTCTGTGGTCAGGGCTATAGTGCCAACTGGGCATAAACATGTAGCTACTTCTGTTAGTCGGAATGCTCAGGCTGTTGGTTTTCTTGGATTTGGGCAATGTTTTCCAGATCATCTCCTCAGGAAAGGAGAGGGGTAATCTAGCAGACTTAGCTCATTTTCTCTTTCCCTAAACCCTACATTTTAATTTGATCTTTTAAAAACAGGTGTTGTTTATTGAACATGTATTGCATTCCAGGCATTGGACTGATTGTTGGAAACAATCCTTTTTCAAATTTGTATGTAATTCATAGATACAAAATTTACATTTCAAAAACATACTTTATCATTCTTTTAGGTTAATTTGCTTTTGAAGCTGGAAGGAAATTTCACTGTTATTTTCTTGCTGGGCTCCAGTGAAGCTAATTAACTTTTTGAACAAAAAGAGGAGTTGAGGAAGTGGGGTACGGTGTGGGGAGCGGGGATGGTAGAACACGTGTGACCAACGTGAAAACTGAAAGAGTCTACAATGGGTGAGAAGAGGCAAGGAGGGGAAGACAGATATAGGGGAAAGGAGAGAGAAAAGAAGAGCCATAAAACAAATTGTGTTTGAAAATTTCATAATGAAACCTAATACTTCATGTGCTAATTAATATATACGACATATTAAATACAATACATGATATCATGTAGTATATGCATATGTAATACTTTATCTGTGTTTGCATATGTAATACTTTATTTGTCCAGGTATGTGCATATATTATGTGTTCTATGAGTATATTATCTATGGGTTTGTGTATGTGTGTGTGTGTGTCTGTGTTTTTCCAGACATCTCAGGCTGGCTTTTGAGGAAAGCAGCAAACCTTTTCTCATTTATAGTTTGACTGGAGGTTGCAGATAGACTTTGGAATTGAGTTGCTGCTTGCTGGTCTCCTCCAAGACAATTGCTCTTCCCATAGAGATGGCTGTGGTTTTTGAGCCCCAAGAGCCTAGATGTATATATTTTCAATGACTTGTGCATCAATCATTCTTTCATTTAGCATGTATGCACACACACACACAACATATACATGGACACACGTACACACAAAGTACAAGGTACATTTCTAAGTGCTTATGATAATCAGCCAATAAAAGGGCTATACTTTAATGTAGCTTACATTCTTGCTGCAGATCACAAGCTATAAACAAAATGAATAAGGCAGTTGCAGAAGATGCTGGAAGTTCACAAGTGCCTGACATAACCAGGGAAAAGTTAGTGGGCGGGTTGAGGTCAAGGCTGCAGGATTCCATAGGATTAATTTTTAGAAGCCCCTCCCCATTTAAATCTTGAAATCCTACCTAGATCACCACCACGCATGATTATATTATATTAAGAGGTAAGGCTTATTTGTAGTGCTGGGAATCAAACCTGAGACCTTGTACTTGCTAGGCAAGCTCTCTCCCACTAAGCCATACTTCCAGCCTATAAGAGGTTAAGGTTTGGGGGGAAGTGATTAGGTCATGAGCACAGAGCCTTAATGAATGGTATTGGTGCCGTTATAAAAGATACCTAGTAAGCTTTTCCATACTCTTCTGTAGAAATCAGGAGATTTCAGGTAAAGGCAAGAGAATCAGAAGTTCAGAAATATCCTTAGCTATCGAGTAAGTTTGAGGCCAGCCTAGACTTCAGGAGACTCCACACCTAGCAGAAGAAGAGGAAAAAATTTAAGTAAGCAAAAACAGAAGTCAGCAGTTTACAACCAGAAGATAACCCTCACCAGAGCCTGGCCATGCTGCCTCCAGAAATGGGAGGTATTTTTGATGAGCAGGTCTTCTAGCCTATGGTATGTAGTGCTTTGTTAGAGTAGTGTGGACTTAACATGTGTGGGGAGTAGAGCTGTCAGGGCAGGCCTTCCATTTCTTGGGAATAAGGATGAGTCACTGTGAACGGAGAAAGTTAGTAGAGGACAGAATGCAGTACAGAGACCCCAGACCAGCTCCTCCATGGTCTTTCTTGCCATTGGCAAGACCTCAGCTTTTACTTCACCTGAAGGTGGGGGGCCTTTGGAGAGCTCTCAGCATAAATATGATCTGATGCACAAAATGAAGCCGTCACATTGGTTGCTGGGCTGAGAGCACACTGGAGGGACTCAGGGGAGAGGCTGGGGAGACACAGCTAGGTAGTTAGTCTCTTAAGGGTTCTGATTACATTTCTGTTGTTGGACTAAACACTACTCTGAAAGCAACATGGGGGAAGAACAGGTTTACAGGTCCTGAAAGCAGGAACTGAAGCACAGGCCGTGGAGGAAAACTAGTTACTAACTTGCTCCCAAGTTCACTTCCAATCCCTTTCTTATCAGCCCAGGTTGATCTGCCTAAGTGATGGCACTACCCATGGCCACGTGGGTCCTCCTAGGTCATTTGATAATAAAATAAACCACATTACAGACACTTCCACAAGCCAGTCTGATGGAGGCTGCTTGCTCCTCGGCTGAGTTCCCTCTTCCCAGTGTGTTGAGTTGACAGCCATCATCAGCCATCACAGGAAGCTAACCCCTTTCTTGAACTTGGTAAAGGGAGAAGTAATGACAGGTGTCTCAGGGTGATGGTGAGGGTGGCCTCATATCTGATGGGTCCAAAAAGTCCCATTGGTCTGATCACCCCACTAGCCATGTTTGACAGCGTCTCTGTCACTAAGGATGAGGTCATGTTAGGAAAGTGTCCTAAGGCAAGAGCATAATTTATTTTTATAATTGCTTTTTATGAGATAAAAATTCAAGAATTGGGGGTCAGTCAAGAGACAATAGGAAGCTAATATTAGATCATAATAGTGATTGAAATTTGGTTACAAAATAATAACAGTGCGTAGATAAAGAACAATGGTTTACAAGACTTATTGCCTACTTACCAGTAAGCCAAGTTCTGTTACCATACCATAATGTTATGACAATGTTAACACTGCCATATTATTTAACTAAATATTTGTAGCCAATTTACAAATTAAAAATTATTATTTCCATTGTGCAAATTAAGAAACTGGGCTCAGAAATTTGTTCAAGTTCTCAAAGCATATCAGTGATGAAGCCAATAAGCTAGCTTACTCCAGGGTATGTGAGGTCAGAGACAGTGCTTCTGATATCAAAGGTTGGTGTTCTGGGCAGGGCTAGAGCTTTGTGTTTCCATAAGCTTATTTTGAGAGCTAGGCATGGTGGTACTGGGAGGCAGAGGCAGGGGCATCTCTGTGACTCCCAGGCCAGTCAGGGCTACATAGTGAGACACTGTCTCAAAATAATAAATAAAAATTTGACTTCACCTTGGATCTTTATTCCTCAATTTGTCTAGTATTCAAAAAGGGTAGTAAAAGCCTCTCAGTTGTTAAAAAGGCTGCTATGAAACCTAAGAAATACATGTGTAGAAAAGCACACTCAGCCGTTTGGGAGTGATTTATCAAATAATCGCAAAGGTCAAAGATAGTTGATTCTTCAGACTACTGACATTTTTGGAAGGATCACGGTTATATAAAGACGTGTTTTATAGAGACAAGACTATGCAGCCAGGAGGAATACTTTCTAACATGTATTCCCTGAGATCAGCCTGATTACATAAAATATTCCTCAAAAACTCCCTTTGCCCATGACTGGAGTTCGGAGGTCGGCAATATATGTCTCAGCAGGTGACACTTGGGCTGGTGTAGGCTTCCGATTGAATTGTAATCTGTGCAAATTCTATCGGGCCTATTGTAGAGATAAACTCTTGTTTGGTATCAGCTCCGCAGAAACACAACCACTTCTGATAATGGCCAAGTAATTCTCCTTTATCAACTGCTCAGGCCTGATCCGGAAATCAAAAAAGGGAGCTCTTTCAATAAAGATTCTCATCTCTGCAAAGCAGTGATTCTCAGACACAGGGCGTCACCATCTCATCTCTCTACTGTGTGCCTGGCCCGCCAGGCTCTCTGGGTTTTCTGGAAAGCACTCAGATACCAGAGGGAGAGGATGGTGCTGTCTGTGAAATGGACTGGTTTCTCAACAATAACAGCATGAAATCACATCTATTTTGCTGTCCTTTTGATACTGTCACAGCATTCACAGATTGAGATACCTCATGAAAGGAAATAAGTTATAATTAACTTTTGAAATGTAGAATGGTCTAGTATAATGACAGATGATTGGACTGAAACAGCGAAATTAGCCTCTCACTAGATTGCAGTGATGTAGTGTGGATTTATAGAGCAGAAAGTTAAGATGCTATGTTGTGGTGCTGGGGAGATGGTTCAGTGGGTAAGAGTGCTTTCTGCAGAAGCAATGAGGAACTGAGCTTGGAGCATAGCACTAAAGCAAAAAAACAGGTATGCCCAAATGCTTGCCTATAACCTCAGGGCTATTAAAAAAAATAGCCTGCAGAAGGTGGAGATGGGAGGCCCATTGAGGCTGGCTGCTTGCCAGACTAAATGGGGTTCAGTGAGAGACCCTACATCAGGGAACAAGACAGTGGAAGGTGATAGAGCAGGACACTTTCACCAGCACTCGGGAAAATGCTCTCTTGCACACATTGTGTGTACATCGCAATTGCACACAAGTTACATTGTATATATTTGAGGATCTTTCTAATGGTTGGGTGTCTCCTGGTTTGTTTATCCACAAATCTGGTTTCTAGCCTCAGGAGAGGCAGGGTTTCTAACATTTAGTTTCTATTTTGTAAAATCTTAGTTGGAACGGGTTGTATGTTTGCAACCTGACAGCCTGGAGGCCAAATATATTTAGTTTGGTCCCCATAAGGTAGTGATATTTTAATTAAGTCAATATTTGAAAAATTGAACAGATTCATATGGAAGTCTGGACTCCTTGGAAAGTTTTGGCAATAATCAAATGATCTAGAAATATTGGGCTGGAAATCCCAAATAGCAGCAGTTTGTGGAAGTAGAGTGTCAGTCGCCCAGAACCCACAGGGGTGGAGTCAGCCTGTGCCAGGGGCCCTGACTCCTGTTGTCTTGGTGTACACTTAACTCCATACCCTGCGTTCATTACCCACCCCGTGTGAGATCATCATAGAATAAGATGTTGTAATTATTGAATGAATGATGTCATATAACTACCCATACTCAGCTTAGTCACAGTACCGAAACCCAAATGTGCTGTATTTTCGATTTATATTGCTACTGCACTGTAGCAGAAACCATGCCCAATTCAACTTGGGTTGTTTCAGTTTTTCAGTGTCCTAACATAGGACATCTCTATCACAGCCTCATCCCCACATAGCTCAGAGAAGACTGCAGAAGAGGAGGTGGAAAGATAAGGAGCCAGAGTAGGGGAGGGGTGCTTCGCACGGTGTTCTGGACATTACAAAGCTGTTGCACTATGAACTCAGAGCGACTGTGGTTACCTACGCAAGACAAAGCTGGTCAAAACCCCAGCATGGGTGGGATAGGCAAAGCCCCAGCCCTAGCGCAGGGGCGTAGCTGAAGAGCTCCTGTTAGAGAGAGTGAGTTTGCTTCAGGAAAATGGCCCCAGCTAGACTACCTGTACTCCAGTGCATGGTCCTACACTCGTGTGCCTATAGACAACTTGGGTTGAACTCAGTGCTCCACGATAAAAGAGCTTGTAGTGGGGAAGGGAACATAGCAAGGAGGGGGGGAGAGGCGGACAGGTATGGGGGTGAGTATTTTTGGGTTAAAGCTTCACCCCAGTCTCTGGCATCCATATATCCAAAGAATCTGGAATGTTTGGGTGGAAGTTCTATCCCAAGCCCCATCTCCTGGGAGTTGCCTCAGTCCAGACTCCACCTCAGAGAAATCTTACCAAACAATGACGGCTCCCCAGAGATACTCAAGACCATGCCCATGGGATATTTAAAATGCCCCCCAGAGAACAAGTGCAGTTTTCTGGTCTTCCTTCTTGATCNGGGAGGCCACCCGGGAGCTTTGCTATCCATTAAGCATGGACTTTCTCTAATTCGGTGTGATCACAATACATTATAGACATGTATGGAATTCTTAAAGAATGAGTGAAAAATTAAGTCTCCTTGTGAGGTATTGAGAATTATGCTCCCAAATGTTCATCACCTGGAGCTGAGCCTTTGCAGTGGGTCATTAAATGTTTTCTTAGTTCTGAGTATCAAAACTGAAGCTTTCCCCTTTTTAAGGAAACTGGTTTTAATCCCTAGGTGTTGCTTCTGTGAGTAAAGGACTTCCTTTGCAGCCATAGTGGTCACTAGCCTGGGAAGCAACGGAAACTTGTTACTTGGGAGCAGAAAGCTCAAGAGGTGGGACTTTGTAAACATGGGAATCTAAAGTGGTCAGGGGAATGGCTGCCTCCTGTCTCTGGTGGAGGCAGAAAGCCAGCAAGTGACTCGGGTGTAAGCGCAGTCAGAAAGTGTGCCCAGTTTCACAGTTGTGTCCAGCCTGAGTACAGAGTCTGCAGAGCCCTGTTTATGGACTGAGGGTTCGCTGACAAGACGGACACCCAATTTCTTTTGTTGTTTCAGCGCATTTGGTTGAAACTGTTTACAGAGAACAGCAGCTGACCGCCTCAATCTGTTTTCCACATTATTATGTTTTTTAAAGATGAAGTCTCTCTCTAAACCACTGCAGTGCTCATGGTTTTGACTAGGCTGCTTGGCTTGTGGTCTCCCATGATCCACCTATATAACTGTGCACCAGTGGCCTAGGATTTGCATGGGTGTTAAGTGTTTGAGCTCATGCCTTCTAGCTTGCCTAGCAAATGCTGTTCTTATAATCTGAAACATATCCCCAGCCTAACTTTCCCTAATTTTAGCCTGTCAAAAACCTTACTCCTCTCATTCCTAATTTTTCACTTTGAGTTTTGAGATGTAGAATTATACATGGCTGTTATTTTATGCACATGTGTTTATGTATGTGCAGGTATATGTTTGTGTGCGTAAAGTTCCCATGTTTATTTTGCAGGTGGGGTCATGTGGAGACCAAAAGACAATTACAAATATTCTATAAGAGCCATCCACCTCACTTTTTGCAAAAAGGTTTTTCATTGGCCTAGAGCTTGCTGTTTAGGCTACAGTGGCTGACCAGCATGTCCAGTGGTCTACCTCCGGTCTCCATTTTCCCAGCACCCTCTGCCTGTATTTTTATGTGAGTTCCAGGGATCAAATTCAGTTGTCCATGCTTGTGGGGCAAGCACTTTACTGGCTGAGTTACCCCAGGCTACTTTTCTTCTATCTTTGAGGTTAATTCCTTTGTCTATGAATGTGATGACTCAGACTCACTAAGAAGAAAGGCCCAGGACCTTTTGCACTTCACACCTGCCTTGTGAAATGAATGCTGTCACCCTGACTCTGTGATTCCTGTCTGCTTGGACATGGATGACTGACGGTACATGGGCTTGGCTTGGAGGCAGGCTTTGGTTGCTAAAAATACCAAGTTGTTTCGGATTATTCAACATGCTTTGTTACTCACAAAGTAAAAGGTTGTCCTCAAGCCTTATGGACAGAGTTTGGGTACTTGACATCCTTTTATCTTTTTGTAACTTATACTTTGTTTGAGAAGTCTCAAAATAAAATAAAATCAAGGTTTTCTTCTTTGTCGTCCCCTCAGTACATGCTCATTCAGAGGTGAATACACAATGCCATGAAGCTGATTTTGTCTTTCTTCACAAAGGCCTTTCATACTGTGAGATTTAAGCTACCCCTGGATAGTGAAGCAGCTTTTTCTTAAGCTGCTGACTTTGAGTTTGGTTCACAACATCATAAATCATGCAGATGGGATCTGTGGCTATTCCTAACCATGCAAGATATAAATACCTTGTGGGCTCACTGAGGTTTCTAAACCTTCAAGGTCACTAGGCTAATTCCTTGTGGGGCTGGGAATTCTTGGAAGTTCCTTCTAGACCTTTCCTTAGTTGATTCATACGCCTGTTTCATCTTCGGGAGAACTTGTCTGCCTGACCCCATTCAAACCCCTACTCTCTGACCTGCCCTTCTCCATTAAAGAGACAGCATCTGCTCCTCGTCATTTATTCTTGTGGGGACTGACGAGTGACATTTGAGAGGAATGAGCTCCTGTCCAGGAATTCTGGGTTAGCACCTACAGTATTCAAATACCACCTTAAGGTCTTGTTCCTTGTTATAAGAACTTAAAGCCAACTAAGTAGTAAGTGAGTGAATTCTTTGGGGACAAGGGAACCATCTCAGAATTAACTTTAAATTCCCTCAGAAGTCACTGGGGTTGTAAGAAGGTGGCTGTGTTTCCTGATTCTCTTCTAAGACCTGTGCCCTGTGCCTTGTGAAGACAGAAGTCACACTGCTGTCTCTCCTGAGAGGCGGAGACTGAAGCACAATCCTTAGTCATGGGGGGGGGGCACGTGGATACCTCTGTGTGT
>LOEQ01004620.1:56151-71318 GCA_001685075.1 Bramus lutescens | reverse complement strand
GACCTTTGGAAGAAGAGGCAATGCTCTTAACCTCTGAGCCATCTCTCCAGCCCCAACCTTTATTCTTTAAGGTGCTTCTGTCAGGACATCTTATCACAGCAACGGGGACAAGTAATTAATGAATATTCAAGGTCCCAAAGCTACTGAGATAGAGCATGTTCTTAACCCTGCTCTGTGGACATAATGTGTGTTTGCTATGGGCAAGGCCAAAGACCAGAAGAGGCTCCATTCCAAATTAGTAACAGACCTGAGAGAAGAGTCATGGGAAAGTTCTCTTTAGTTTTTGTTGTTGTTTGTTTGTAAGTCACCAAATTCTAAGGTCCCAGTACATTAAGCTCTCTATAGGTGTTGGTGTGTCTCATTGCCCAGTATAAACGCTTATAAAATTGTCTTTCAGGGGAGATATTAATGATCCATTTCATCCCCCTTTTGAGATGTGAAGTTATTGAGTTACCTCAGTCAGCAGGGCTTGGCATGTTGAGCCCTGAGTCTGTTTAGTAAGAGGACACTTATGGGGAGGGAAGGTCCCTGCTCTGTGGTGACAGTAATTACCAGTGTTGCTGTGTGGCTTCAGGGACCCATTGCTAGCAAGTTCTGATTTCTTTCTACTTCTTTTCTTTTTTTCCCAAGTCCCATTACATAATTTATCAATCATTTTGTTCCTTAGTGAGATGAAAAGAATTGAGCAGCCTTCAGCTGGAGCTGAATGGAGAAGCAGATTAAAGAAATCACTGATATTGGTGCTTGGCTAGAGCCAGATTGTTTCCTACTGAATATTCGCAACTATTTTGTCCAACCTAATTTTGAAAGGCTGGAGTTGCTGGGTTTCCACTGCTCTCCTTAGGAACTGCAATTATGTGGCCTAAATAGTAGGATATTATCTCCCAATGACGGAGCTGCTGGTGCATCCCAGGAGGTCTTGTCACTGTGTCTGTGATTGGCAGGTTTGGCTTGTGTGGGAAGATGCTCCTATCATTGTCTCGGTGTTTTTGGTACATCCTGATGGCACTGAAGCACGATTTTCTACACAATGGTATTCTTTAAAATAGAAAACGCCTCTAAATACATGAAAGTAGACAGAACTGCAGGGTGAGAAAAATCTGTGCCCCCCAGCTAGCCTGGCAGCTTCCCAGCACCGCCTAATCCCCTGTCTTCCCCGGGACCCTCTGCTTCCCCACTCAGGCATTGAAACAAATCAAGCACAGTTTGTATTTTTAATTCTGGCAAAATACATAAAGTATCCAATTGCTTTAATTTTAGCTTTTTCTAAATTAGTAATCCAGAGGCATTCCGTATATTCATTGTGTTGTACAAAGCACCCCCACACTCCCTAGCACCAAAATTATTCATGCCGCTCCCTGAAAAATCTGTATCTATTAGCTAGTCACTCCTGCTCCATGTGTCCATGCCAAGGAAAGCTCTGGATATGCTTCCTATTGCCAGAGAGTCTGTTTCATAGGACTGGAATGACATATTCCACGGTCATTTTTGTCTGTATTCTTTCATCATATCTTCACAGTCCATCCATGTTGAGTGAGTCATTCCTCCCCATGGCTGGATACTAGCAGCTGTATGGGCATACCACGGTTTGTTCAATCTCTTTGTTCATCTGTTAACGAAATTTTTGTTTCCAACTTTTATTTTCCATAAATAGTACTGCTATGAATATTCTTAGGTGGGTTTTTTTGCTGAACATCAATTTTCAATTCTTTGTGTATAAATCTCCAAGTGAAACAACTAAGTTTTATGTTGATTTCATTTTTTAATTTGCTGAGGAGTTCTCAAACTGTTTTCTAGAGTTACTGCACCATGTGATCATTAGCAATGAAGTAGGGCTTCAGTTGACCTACATTTTTAAAGGTTATGTTCATCCTTATGGGGATTGTGACACCTCATTGTGGCCTTGATTCATATTTTTCTCATGGTTACTCTGTTATCAGCATTTTTCCATGCCCTTATTGGTTGTTTCAAAAATAATGCTAATATCATCAGCATCTTTTCATGCTACTGCTCACGATTTCATATTTCTGTAGACTCTAAAATTTAAAGAAGTGTCCATTCAGGTTCTTTCTTACTTTCACTTCATTTCATTGGTTTATTTTCTTATTTTTGAGTTGTTATTTGTATTTTTTGAGACGAGTTTTTTCTCTGGAGCTCATTGCAATCTTCTTGGTCTGCCTATCATGTGTACACCGCCACACCCAACTCTTAAGCTCGTGTTTAAGCTGGATCTTTGTGTTGTGTTGTAGGAGTTCTTGATAAATTCTGGATGGTATATCCTTATCAAACACAAGTTATAAATATTTTTAATATTGGGCTGGAGAGATGGCTCAGAAATTAAGAACAGTGGCTGCTCTTCCCAAGGACCCAAGATCAATTCCCAGCACAAATGTGGAGGGTGACACCTCTCTGTAACTCCACTGCCAGGGGATCAGCTGCCCTTGCCTGGTCTCCCTGGACACTGCACACATGTGGTGCACAGATATATTTGCTGGAATAATGCCCATATTTGCCCATATTCACAAAATAATAAAATGAAATTTAAGAGAGTTTTTCATATTTTATGACTTCTCATTTTCACTTTATTAGCAATGTTCTTTTTACATAAAAGTGTTTCAGCATTTATGTGTCAACTATGAGATTTTTTTTAATAACCACACAATCATCACACTTTAAAAAAAATCCAAGCTATATTTCCTTAGTATCTTCAGATAGTTACATCTATATGAAAAGTTGCAATTGTTTAAACTAGTAGCTGCTTTTCCTGTCTCAGATTTCTTCTTTTTGTTTGTTTGTTTGTTTTTTAACAAGGTATCCCTGGGTTGCCCTAGCTGTCCTGGGACTTAATATATAGATAGGTTGGTCTTGAACTCACAGAGATTTACCTTCCTCTGCCTATAAAGTGCTGGGATTAAAGGCATGCACTACCATACGTGACAAGTAAAACAAACAACCAAACCTTTAACAGCTACTTTTTAAAATTGATGTTCACGTAAGTAATGTCCATTGCAATCTCAATCTGCTGATGTGTGCTTAAAGGATTTTAAGTCTGTAGGTTTCTTTTCCATTATCTTTTCTTCCTCCCAAGCCATTTGTTTGTGAAAAAAACTATTTGTCTAGGACTGGAGCGATGGTTCAGAGATTAAGAGCACTGGCTGTTCTCCCAGAGGTCCTGAGTTCAATCCCTATCAACTACATGGTGGCTCACAACCATCTTTAATGAGATCTGGTACCCTCTTCTGGCCTGCAGACATACATGCAGACAGATATTGTATGCATAATAAATAAATAAACAAACAAACAAATAAATAAATCTTTTGTTTTAAAAAAACTATTTGTCTAAACAGGTTTCCTAGTCTAGGCTGCATCCTGTGTCCCTCAGTCCTCCAGTTTCCCATGAGGTAGGCGGTTGGCACTCAAGGTTGGAGCAGATTTATGTTTGTGGGGTTTGTTTTTTGTTTCAGCAGTGCTGACTCATAGCAGTCCTGCATTCTGTTTTTATGAGACAAAGCACATTTATTTCTTACATTTTCAAGTTAGCTGTCATGGATGATCAACTCGCAGTGTTAGTTTCTTACGAGGTATAAAATAGTGACATTCTAATTCTCTTCTATTTTTCTAATTGTCAGGTAGAATACTTAGCTTTATGAATAGACATTTTCTACCTTTTGTTATTGAAGTATCCAGTATTAGAGTTATATAAGGAAGCCAGGACAGGGCTGGAGATGACTCAGTGGGCATGAGTACCTGCTGTGCAGGAGTGAGGACCCGAGTTCAGGTCTCCAGCGCTCACATAGGAACAGACTTGGAGAGCTGAATGGTAAAGGTACCGTTGGTCTGTCTTCTGGGCATGAGATTGCCCTTGCAATCACAAACACATAGTAGCCACAACTGCCCACAGGGAGTCTGAAAAGATAAGAAATAGGTGAGGAGGGAACAGACAGAACACAGGGGTAGGAGAGGGAATGATTGTGAAGACAGAGTAGAGAGGCCGCTGGGCTAAGTGTAATCACAACGCAGTGTGTACAAATATAAAATGAACTCTTTTATTAAACGTTTGAGCAGCCCTGTGAGGAATCAGTTGATAAAGGGAAATAAATAATAGGGGAAACAAAGTTAGGCACGGCCGAGCACATATAATTGCAGTGCTGGGGGCAGGACAGAAAGACGGATCCCTCGGGCTTGCTGTCCCAGCCTAACAAAAGACCTGGGAGCTCCAGGTTCAGGGAGAGACCCTGTCTCTAAAGGGAACAAGGCAGGAGCTACAGAGGAGCACACTCGTGTCCTCCTCCAGCCTCCACACATGTGCTTTGGAGTGTACTCCATCATGTGTGTGCACACGAACAACAATGCCAGGACAGCTCCTGGTTCTCACTTCACAAATCCGTTTGTCCGCTCAGTTCTGTCTTTTCTTCTGATTTGCCAGTTTTCTCTTTGCAGGTGACTTCATTATCACATTCTGTGTTTCTAGGCAACACCATTGCTTTGGTGTGATTATTCATTATACCAATTATCTTTTCTCTGACCACTGCAAGCTTGTCAAATAGACCCCTGAATCCTTGATGTGGTTCTGTGGTCTCTGTGAGCTGCCTGGCTATAACATATGAAAGAAGTTTAGCGCTTCCTGATTGGAATGTAGTTTATTCTACACCTCCACATTTCCCTACAGAAGTTTCCCGCAAGCCTGGCTCTGGAAAAGATAACAAGAGTTTCCTATGAGAGCCAACTTTGCTCCAACTGTATGTCAAATCAGAGGAGGCTCTAGGAACTTGTGGGTGAAATTCTTTTTGTGTGTTTTTGTTTGTTTTCTTTTGAACCAGGGTCTCATGTAGCCTAAGCTGGCCTCAAACACACTGTGGAAAAATAGAGGCTAACCTTGAATATCTACTCTTCCTGCCTCCACCTCCCAATATGGGCTTCACAGGTGGTACTGAGGGTCAAACCCAGGGCTTTGCACATGCTAGGCAAACACAGTACAACTGAGCTGCATCCTCAGCACCATTTGTGATTTCTTTTTTAGTCTACCAGGCATACAGAGAAAGAGTAATGCAATTGCACAGTTTAATTTCTGCCTAAAGATTTTGCACCCAGTTGGGTAATTTTTTCCCTTTTTCCTTTCTCTCTCTCTCTCTCTCTCTCTCTCTCTCCCCCCTCTTTCTCTGTGTTTACAAGCATGTCTATGTGCTGTCTGTTTTGCATGTGTGTGAATGTGTGCATCTCTGCATGTGAAAGGACTCCAGCTGATGTCAGATCATCCGGGATCTCTCTTAGATGTTATTCCTTGAGGAAGGATCTATCAGTCAAACACAGAGCTCACTGAAATGGCTGCTCTCACTAAGCCGCTCCATCTTCTGAGGCCAGATTTACAGATGGGTAGCCAAAGCCCTCCATATTGTGTGGATCCTGAACCCTGCGTTCACACACTCTTCACAGTCAGATCTTCCACCTCTGAGCCCTCTCCTGAGCTCCTGGAGTTGTCTTTTACAGAGCTAGTGACACAGAGCTGATACACACATGTGGGCTCTATTATGCCTCTGCTTTGTTTCTCTCTCTCCTGTCAAATTGGGGATTGATTACTAATTATTCTAAATTATTTGTAATTAATTATGAAAGCAATGTTCTTCTAACTAAGAGGGCTTTTGTTGAAGACTATGTAAAAGAGAAAGGATGAAATGGAGTTGCTTTTTCTAAACCTGGGAATGAATGGGAAAGACCAGATTCCGGATTCTAGTCTGCAGCAATGCTTACCCTCTGCCCGTTTTATAAAGTTGCTGAGTGCAGTAATGAGTTTATATTTATAGACTGCTTGGAGCTTTTTGGATGAAAGGTGCTAAATTAGAGTTTATTGTTTATTGAGTTTATTTGATGTGTCCAACCTCCTGGGAACACTTAAGGAAGTTAATTAAAACCAGATCGTCTGCCCTCTGACAGCTTACAGTGTCGCATCTAAACCAATAACATAAACAGCCTGCACTAGCATTGGCCTAACTGGGACTTCCCAGAGGACCGTGGTTCTTTGGACAGAGGAAGGCTCCTGCTGTGTAGGAAACACAAGTCACAGAGATGGCCTTAACTTCATCTGAGTTGTTGGCCTGCCCCATTTCATAGAAACAAACAAAGAAGCAAGCCTTAGAATATACAGAATGTTCCTCATTTCTGGCTATAAAATATTGCTCAAAATAATAATAATTTTGAGTCAGCCAGATGAGCTAGTACACTTGCCGCCATGTCTGATGACCTGAGTTTGGTATCTATGACCTACATGGTAGAAGGAGAAACTGACCCCCCTCAAGTGGTTCTGTGTCTTACAGAGTATGCATGCACACACATATATGCTCGTGTACATACACACACAACAGAACTAAATTATAAAAAACTTTTTTGCAGATTTTAATATACTTTAATCAAGATTCTTAAATGTCAACACACCATGAGATGTGGTTTTTGTTCCAATGAAACAAGGCTCTCTATGCATGCTCAGTATACAATATCGATACATTCTCAGCAAAACAATCTAGCTGAGCTGCCTCTCTTCCATACTGTCATTTTGAATGTGACATTTCGCTGTTATTCAAGCCCTTCATTAAGTTGGATAGAACAATTAAACAACTATAAGCAAGTAAAAAAAACAATCGTTAAGTATTCAAAGCTTATAAAGTTTGTGCTAAGTTGTTTCTGAATAAAAGCCTAGGAGGAGCAGAGGTAGGGAAGCTGTGCCTTGGACATTTGGATGAGAAAAGACTGTTTTCAAAAGAAAAGTCTCAAGGTTCAGTAACACTTCCTCAATCATCAATATTAAAAGTAACCTTTGCTCTCTTGTGATTTTTACAAGGACTTAATAGAAAGGATGGTGATTTAAATACTGTTTTATGGTTACTACATTTTCACTGCAGGACTGGCATTCAGAAACTACAGACCAGAGGGCAGTGTGTGTGCTTTCTCAACCCAACTTAGTGAGGAAGTGAAGCCAAGTATGATCGTAACACATGGCTATTTCTTTCTCTTGCCAGTTGGTGATGGAGTTCTGTGGTGCTGGCTCCGTCACTGACCTCATCAAGAACACGAAAGGCAACACACTGAAAGAAGAGTGGATCGCATACATCTGCAGGGAGATCTTACGGGTAGGTGACAAGTGGGCACTGCCTTCCCCAGTTCCTTAGGTCACATGGGATGTCTTGGGAGATAGTCTACTCTGCTCAGTCTTGCTAGAGAAACTTCTAAATGTGGTAGAAATGTTTTTAATGGCTTTGTTCTAACAGCTGGATGTGTACCCAGCCACAGCCACTAATAGTCCCTCCTGTGCACATTCACTATGTTCCCTTTTAAAGGTGGGCCTTGCTCATTCCTACCCCTGTTCTCTTTCCTCTTCTCTTATGCCACTTCTGCCCCTAGAGGCCAGTCTCCCCTCTCCTCTCTCCCCTCCCTGTTTTTTTCCATTCCCTTACCCCTCCTTTCCCTCCCCGCAATAAAAATCCCTCCATGTCGCATGGTATCTTTGTCTTGCATGCCATTTTTTTTAAGTCACAACATTCAGCATGCCTTTCACTGACCAAACCATCTCCCCACCTTCATACTCAAGTCTGAAAACCTAAAGCTGTTATGACAAAAGATAGAAACAATGTATAGCCTTGGGCACACAGAAGTTATTTGTGAAATGAAAATGAAAACACAATTTGGGAAGAAGCTAGCTTAGGCGACTGATTTCCACATTAGCTGAAAGTTCTCTCCAAGGCTTTATCTGCCATTAACTCCATGTGAATTTCTATCTGCTGCTCATTCAGAGGACGCATGAAATCTTTAGTAGTTGAGGCCACCATGTGGGCACCAGAATCAACAAACAGCTTGATTTTTTCAGCAGGGCTAAGACAGGCTGGTTGTTCCCAGGGATCTAAAGGTAGCACAGATATTCACCCTAGATCTCTTAAATGCTTAAAAACAGCGCATTTCTTCCCCCCTTCCAGTACATTCTCCCAAGTGATGTAAACACCCAGGGAAAGGTAACTCATAGGCAGGAATGTTTGATCACCTGAGGTCCCTCATCACAGTGTTTTTGGAGTTGATCAGCTATTCATTGCACAGACTTTAGCTCACGTGTGTGCTCTGCTATACCATCCCAAACCAATCTGGTCCAGGATAAAGAGGGTAATCAGTCCTGCAAGCATTTGCATTTATGCGTTACAAAAGAAGGCATTTAAAGCTGAGCACTGCTGACTTAGAGCCAACCTGGCCAGAAACAAAAGAAAATGTGCTGCCCAAACAGTGCCTCACACCATCCAATCACATACTCTTAGGCTGTTTCTTCAACAAGGAGAAGTCAGATTGTGTGTGTGTGTGTGTGTGTGTGTGTGTGTGTGTGTGTGTGTATGTGTGTATGCGCGGGTGAGACTTGTGGACATGTGTGTATGCATGCTTTATCTTTTATATAGCGATTGATTGTGGTATTTATGAAGAACAAAAGAAATGAAAAATCATAATAGTATAATGACACTTGGGTGCCTGATAGCATGATGTCATAAGTACCAGATCAATGTCTTTTGATTATTGTCACTAAATCAGCAGTTTTGAAATTATCAATTCCTGAAGTGACATAGTAGGTGCCAACTAAGGAAGCAAATTATTTCCTTTTTGGGTATGTGTGTGTGCATGTTTGTGTCTGTGTGAGCTATAAGGCTACCTCAGCTGTCATTCCTCAGCGGCTGTCCTTATTGCTTTACTAGAGACAGGGTCTCTCACTGGCCTGGAAGTAAACAACTTTGCTATGCTGACTGTCCAGAAAGCACTGCCCCTCCTCCCATAGCAATCCACCTAGCTCTGCCTCCCTTGCTTGTGAGCACTGCCATTGGCTTGGCCCTTTGTCATCATGACATCTAATGCAGTTCCCATTCCACAAAGGCAAGCATCTGACTGACTGAGCTATCTCTCCAGTCCATTTTTCTTTCCTAATGTAGCCCACACTGAGAAAGCCCTCGACAGGCCCAAAACATGTTTCATTGTGATTAATTAAAATGGGAGATAACTTGTGAATTGAAATACCTTCCCAAAAGTTAAATTTGATGAAGTCAGGTTAGTTTTCTATGTAACCCATTAATGTGCCCATTACAAATTAGCCCATAAAGGCAGTCACACCACAGTAACTGAACTTCGGGTGTGTGGGAACCCATCCATGCCGTCATGAGTATAGTTTGCTGTACCGGTATCAGATCTGGTGTATTTTGTTTAGCATGATGTTACGTGTGTATTTCAGTCTGAACAAATTGTGTGCTGTGGTTGTACTCAGTAACATGCTTGTATGAAAATGAGAACGGACTCCTTTAAGTATCACTGGATGAGTTATTTGAGGGTGATTGTTAGCATTCAAAAATGTGCTATGTTCTATTAACTCTCTCGCCTCTCATTCCGCCAGGGCCTGAGTCACCTGCACCAGCACAAAGTGATTCACCGAGATATTAAAGGGCAGAATGTCTTGCTGACTGAAAATGCAGAAGTTAAGCTAGGTACGCACAGCATCCCATGAGCCGTGGCCCTGCTGGAGTCAATCGCCGTCAGCAGTCCTTTTAAAACATTAAATCTGTCACTGTGGATGTGGGGGCATTTCCCCAAAGAGGAAAGGAAAATGTTCTCTTTGCGTATTCACAAAGTGTTTCCCCACTCATCCTGAAGAATGATTTGTGGGGTGATTGGAACCCTATGCTTAGGCACTGTATAGAGTACGTGAAGGGTCCCAACATCCATATATCTCCCTGTCTAAGTCCCTGCTGCTGTGACAGACACAGGTGGCTTCAGGTTTCGGGTGTTTTCTATTGTTTTGTTTCATCAAAACTATTCCCATCAAGTCCTGCTGACTTCCCTGGCACTTGAGTTATTTTTAAATTCACTTTATAGTTCCCCATGGCATCTGTACAAAGGGGATTCTCAAGAGTCCATTTCTGGTGCACCCTGCTGGAGTTGGCGATGGGGAAACCCTGTTCTTCAGCCTGTCAGAACCTGTCCTAGTTACATCTCTACTGCTGTGTCCTGAGTGAGAGGCAGCTTTGCAGAGGAAGGGCTAACATTTGCCCTTCCTCTGCTTGGCTGGCATTTCCAGGGTACCGTCCATCACAGGGGAAAGGTCAGGCAGTGAGAACTTGGTGCACATAGTTGTACCGCACTCACAGCCAGGAGCAGTAAATGCACACACACACTTTCTCCACTTGGAGACAGCCCAAGACCCAGATCTAGAGAATGGAGCCACTCACAGTGGGTTGGGTCCTCCTGCAGACCAACCCCATCTGGACAAACTGTCAGAGACGCTCTTCCTGAGGTGGTTCTAGACTGAACCAGGATGATAGCTAAAAGTATTCTAGAGTCCTTCACAAAAAAATCTACACTTGCCCTCGTTTTATTATCTACAAGGGGTTTGCTAGTCATAGGATTAATTCCAAAGAGATATGAGCATTTGCCCTTCCCTTTTGTTAAAATATATAATTTCCCATTCTATTGGCAACTGGAGTCAAGCGTTCATCACATGAACACTTGCTTTTCGAAACAATAGCACACACTGTGCAGGCTAAATGGATGCATTCATAGAGACTAGGTGATGGAGCTTCGGGGGACTTCCTGATGCTATTAACAAGCACTTGTTACAAATACAATGTATGCCACATCTCTCAAGAGGCACTTCGATTATCTCCTGTACACAGGGTCATTCCACATTGCCATCTTCATTTTGCATTGTGGATTTGTAAAACCAAACATAGGGGTGATTTGCTTACTAGTGGCACTGCTAAACAGCGGCAGGAAGGTTCTGGAAACTTGACAGTCTGACACTAGCCCTAAGGTCTCAATTACAGTTTTGTATTACCCTTGTACCCTGTCTTTTACTGAACCCCTAACTTTTTGGTCTCAATGGAGTCTTGGTATAGTCAAATACAGCAATTTGTGATTTCCTCGCTGGTGTATTTATCCACTTAACCATGCATTTTAAGGGTATGTGTTCACGGTATAGAAATGGCGGAAAGGACCAAATGCCCATTAAAAAGGAAGAAAACTATAACATACGTTACAACCTGCATGAGCTTTCAGGACATTGTGTTAAGTGAAATAAGATGCGTTCTGTGGATTTATTGGGATAGCCAGTGTCCTAGAGATGTGGGCAGGAGGAGGACTGGGTGAAGTGGGGGTCATAGGTTGTTATTGCTCAATGGCATAGAATCTCATTGGTGGAGGATGAAAATGTTCTGGGGATGGATGGTGATGATCTTAAGAGCTTTGCTGTCCCAGAAAATGTGCGTGAGAAGTGGTTCAAATCTGTCCTAATCAGGTTTCTATGGCTGTGATATCACACTATGACCAAAAGTGTCTTGAGTAAGGCAAGGGTATATTTCAGCCCACGAGTCTCAGGTCACAGCCCATCAGTGAGCAAAGTCAAAAGCAGGAACTCAAGGCAGGAACTAGGAGACAGGAGCTGGAGCAGGAGCCATGGAGGAGTGTTGCACACTGGCTTGCTCTGTGCTACTTGCTCAGTTTCCTTTCTTATCTTCCCCTTGCCCAGGGATGACTCCACCCACAATGGGCTAGGCCCTCCCACATCAACCATCTATCACAAAAATGCCCTACAGACTTGCCTACATGCAACCTGATGGGGACATTTTCTCAATTGAGGTTCCTCTCTATATATTGTGCCAAGGTGATAAAAATAAATCAAGCTAAAATCATAACTTTTATGTCATATATATCTTACACATGAGGAATGAATATCCATTTTATTCTCACATCCAGCCTTAGGTCCTAATCAGGTCAACTGTGCTCTCTTTAATAGTGGACTTTGGAGTGAGTGCCCAGCTTGACAGAACAGTGGGCAGGAGGAACACGTTCATTGGAACCCCCTACTGGATGGCACCAGAAGTCATTGCCTGTGATGAGAACCCAGATGCCACGTATGATTTCAAGGTATGGTTTCTTCAGTGTGCTGTCAAGCCGTGTCTGAACCTTGTCCAATTTTGCAAGGGATAACTCTCACAGGCATTTGTGTTTGTGATTTATGTGACACAATGAGAGAACTAGAGAACATTATTTGGACTAAGATTGTAAGACACTCAAATAAGAATTGTTTAATGAACTCACCCATGATATTTGGTTACCCATTTATAAAATAATATTGAAATTACTTCCTATGCTTTTAAATTTGCTCTTCTATCTTATTCTTGGGAAGTAGATAAGGTTTATGTTTTGGGTTGTATTTTAGTTTTGGCAAAGTATATATTCTTATTGCCCTTTTCATCTATTAATTCTTTTGATTCATTTTTTATTTATACATAAACACATTCCGATTGTACGTATGAAAGGAGTCCCATGTAGTACTTTCATATGTGTACAAATGCACAATACTTAAATCAGGATAAATATATTCATCTGCTAAAGAATCATGTTTTTAAGGTAAACTAATCTCAGAGGGCCCAAAGTAGTAGCTCAGTTGGTAAAGTACCTGCCTCTCAAGCATAAGAACCCAAGTTAGTCTTCCAGAACTCACATAAAAAGCCAGCCATGGCGATGCAGGTTTGTAATCCTAGGCCTCATAGGCCAGTCAGCCAACCTAGCCTTACTGGAAAGGTCCAAACCAGTGATTGACCCTGTCTCAAGAATCAAGGCTCTTGAAAAATGATACCCAAGATTGACTCCTGACCTCCCCAGGCGAAAGCACCCAGGTGCAGCAGACATACACCTGCACACACACGCTCACTCACAAACATTTGAGAACTCTTTCTTCTTGCTTTTTGAACCTGGCAGCACACTATTGTAATTATACTTGCCTACCACACAATAGCGCACAGGAACTCCATGCTCCTAGCCAACTAGAGCCCAGCACATGTTAAACCAAAATATGAATATTGGGGGCATCTTCTTGTAGTTACAAGACATCAAGTTGTTCATTTCCACAGTGCTAATCTTAGGTACACAGATGTTTCTTCTCTGTAGGAGAATAAAGAGGGATGTAGGATGCTTTGGTTTTCCTCTAGTGTGGCATGGCATTTCCCAGAAATCTGATGTATTCCTTGTTACTTTCATTATGGACTGGAAGCATGCCACTAACATTCAACATTCAGGCCATGTTCAGTAGGCTTCTTCTGGCAGCTCTGGTTGACTCAGTTCCTCTGGCCAATGATTTGACAAGCGTCACAGTTACAAGCCCCTCGAGGGCTACAGTGCCTGACGACATTGCTTTTGTATACATCCCTGTTAAGAGAAAGTGAAACTGTGGACAATGAGAACTAGAGCAACTGTAGAGTTCTCAGGCCGTGCACTAGGCAGAGACACTGTGCGGGCAAAAATGCAATGCTATCTGGGATTGGTTTGGAAGTCCAAGACTAGTAATGAGGGCAGACCTTCACAGGTACACACCCAGTGGGTGATATTCTCTGAACTTTAGCTTGAACATGGGTCTCCCAAATCTTCATTTAGCTCTCTGTGGTCACTTGTCCCACCCTGCAAAGAAGAGTCTCGTGTGGTTTTGATGTGTCATTTGTTATCTAGATTGGTTATTATTTAATTTGTCTGATTTGCCTTCTAAAGTGGCTTTATTAAAAAAAAGTGTTAAATCATCATCATAAGGGATCTTTGGAAAAGAATCCTCAGGGCTCTTTGTTCCTGCAGTGTGGTCTTAGGAAATAGTTACTGGGTGCATATATTAATTTCATAGTTTCCATACCAAGTATCTATTTCAGGAATTTGTTTGTTAAAGTTCACGTACTTTTCCACACTTGGTTATGTTAAAATCAGGTCACAGCAATGCAGGCAGTACAGTCTTTGAGACCCAGTGTCTCTGAGCACTGATGAAATCATTCACCTCTTTAGAGAAGTGTAAGCTTGAAAGTCTTGAAAACATAAAAATCCCCTCCTTCCTTCGAAGTGTGTCCCTCTGATAACCTGGCATCAGTCTGTCTGAGAGGAGCTGCCACATTAAAAATTAATCCCCTGATAAAATAGATGTCACTTATTTAAACTGCTAATGATTGGCACATTTAAATAGTCCCATCTGCAAATCTGCCAGAGAATCTGCTACAAAATATATATCCCAGACAAGCTATGCGTATTTTAATTGGCTGTAAGCAATTCTTCAGACTGTAGTTATGTGTGACAAGTGCTACCCAGGTCTACATCTATACCACAAACCACTTCAAAATATAGCAGGAGTGAGCTGGAGGGGTGGCCCAGAGCCTAAGAGCACTTGTTACTCTCACAGATGATCTGAGGGTTTGAATCTGAGCACTGATATGGTAAATCACAACCATCTGTAACTCTACTCCCAGGGGATCTGATGCCCTCTTCTGACTTCCAGTGGCACCATGTACATGTGTGGTGCACAACACACTCACCATGTACATGTGTGGTACATAGACACACTTGCAGCAAAATACCCAAATGCATAAAATAAATAAATCTAAATTTTAAAATAAGACAAATTGTACAAGAACCAGAGTGTCTAGATTTTCATCCCTGTCTTAATCTTTTTAAGTGTCAGAGTGGGCCATATTATGTGTTGTGTGTATTCTCTGTAGCATAGATAAGACCCTTGTAGCTGACTTGTTTTTAGGAGAGAAACTGGAATAGCTTTTCATTTTGGCCAACCCAAAGCTTGGAATTAAGTTCAATCCAGGGTGTCTTTATCAGACTATTGCTAAGAAATATTGTTCAGAACTGATGAGATTCCAATATTAAAGAATATTTAAAAATCCATAATTTTAAAAAAAAACCCTCACAGAGGAAATAGGTTCAACTGTGTCAGTCATGTAGTCTGCAGTGTGAACTTGTTCATCCAGACTGTCATGCATGCAATTGTTCACAAGGAAGAAAACTCCATGCCTAGTGTATGAACTTTGCTGGTAGCCTGTCATGGGGAGAAGCGACTTGCCTGACATGTGAATGAAGAACACGAAGCAGAAAGGATTCTGGGGGAATCGTAGAGATTTGATTTGGCTACTCTGTAATTCTACCCTGAACCAGAAAGGATGGGAGCCCTTAGAACTGTCTCCTACCGTGTTTTCTGCTCAGAGTGCCCAGAAATGTGATCTGCCACCAGGGGACGACTTCACAACAGTCTGACTTTGAAACTTTTTATTCAGTCACTCAGTCACTCTGTGTATTCTTACTGAACTCACACTGGTGTGTGTGTGTGTGTGTGTGTGTGTGTG
>LOEQ01004619.1:78900-97727 GCA_001685075.1 Bramus lutescens | reverse complement strand
GGGTGGGAGGATGTGTGGAGGGAGTGGGAGGAGGGGAGGGAGTGGGAACTTGGGTTGGTATGTTTTAAAAATCTAATAAATAGAAAAAAGAAAAAGAAAAAAGGAGACTCAGTGAAATATTACTCTAAAGTCAAAAAAGGAAAATTCCAATCATTCCTCCAAAATGAAGGTTGTCTTGATACTATGTGTTTACAAGATATTAATGTGAGTTCAGAATTATACATTACATATGAATCTCATTCACAATATAGGCTTCATAGTCAGAACTGCCACTAAGAATCAGAATTCTTGGCTGTATGCAGTCTTCCTATCTTTCTTTCTCAAATTAAAGTGAGTGTAAATAAATGTCCGTCAACGTGATTTGTTCCCCTCCAAAACAGCAATATGCTTTTAAAAAATGTGAAGATTAGCATTGCCTAAAAGTAAGTGTCTTCTTGTGTGTCCCAATGAGCTCTTCTCCCTTTGGTAAGCCTTCTCACACTTTTAGCATTTGACTGCTCTTTTCTTTGCACAGGGCATTTTACTCAACAAAATGCTTTGATTCTTTATACCTTTAATCAGCTGAGTTATTCTATAGGTGCGTGTCTTTGTGTATAGGATCCCCAAGAATGCAAGACAAGTGTTACGTTTCTTTTGTTCTCTGTATTCAGTTGGTATGTGTGCGAAACTGGATCTCTAGATAGGCTGGTCTAGACTCAGACTTGTAAGCCTTCGGCTTCAGTTCCCCAAATGCTAAAATTATAGGCAAGTGCTACCATGCCTGGCTCTACAGAAAACTGTTGGGAGGGGGTGGGCTATTTCCGTTTCTATACCTCCGTGTCAAATGTCCAACAGTACATTGCCATTTGAGTAGAAGAAGCAAGTGCTGTGAACTCACAGGGGAAAGATACACCAAATGACTCATCATTTTCTGAAACTCGAAAGTGGTGGAATCAGTGAGTGTTAGCCTAGTTATGGCAAAGAGGACTGAGTTCCAGGAGGCAGCACTGGCTGGGTGATTTAGATGCAGCATCTGGGTGCCCAGAGCAAGGCAGAGCTGTGAGAACAAGTTAGGATGCCTGCTTGTTGAGCTGTACTGGTTCAGAGGACACTTATTTCTGTCCTCACTGATCACAAGATCCGGGCTTATTTTTCCCCAATATTTACAGGACTTGCAGGGGTCCACAAGGTTTCTTTGATGACTACTTCCTTTGTTACTTTTGGAGGTGTGCTCATATTCTTGGCATAGGTATTTTTAAAGCAGCCTCAAAACCCATGATTTAAGTGTGCTGGAATGTCTAGCTTTGGTGGAACTTCGTGAACCACGGCTTTGTAGACTTGCTACCAAAATTGGAATTTTCACTTCCCAGAAAGCATCTTAAACTACTTAAAGCTTTACTCTATAATAATTATTTTCCATAGCGAGATATAGTTGCTAAGTTCTAAAAGTACTTTAATTAGATTCTATTTGACTAAATAAAAGTATGTATCTTTTAAATTTGTAAGCCCTTGAACAAATTAAACTTCATTTCTGTAGCCTATCCCCTAGTGGCATTGTGTGAAAGGGACCTGTGTGGCTGTAATAGATTGATGACCTGAACATCTCACTCCGCGTGCAGTATTAGGTGTTTTTCTTTGAATTGTTTAGAATATTGCAGTGTTTCGAGACTGAGGATGTTTTCTCAGATTTCAGGCAGTCTTTTCTTCCCCAGTCCTGGCCTTCTGGGTTTTGAGAGATATTAGCACAGCTGAGGAGACCTTTGTGCAATAGCAGGCCTAGCTGGTAAGTGCTGTGGGGAGATATGATGCCATTTTAAAGAACTCCTGACAGTAAAGCCCTTAGACCAATGACAGCTCTTTCCCTCTGGGTTGGGACTTGCTACCAAAATTGGAATTTTCACTTCCCAGAAAGCATTTTAAACTATTTTTTCTGGGGGAGGGTGTCAAGCGACCCTTTCACAGAGATCACCTAAGACCATCGGAGAACACAGATATTTACATTATGATTCATAACAGTAGCAAAATTACAGTTATGAAATAATTTTATGGTTGGGGTCATCACAACATGAGGATCTTAAAGGGTCGCAGCATTAGGAAAGTTGAGATCCACTGCCTTAGAGTTTGTGGAGAATTCATTATTCTTTTCTCTAGTTGGTTAAGTAAAGCTTACACATTAAGTCTCCTTACTTAAAAGGAAACTTCAAAGCGGCTTGGCAAAGCAGACACACCAGCTCTGGGAACCAAGAAAAACCAGGACTCCAGTTTTTAGAAAGAGAAGTCACTAAGGGACAGTGTGAGAAAGCCATTAGCTGATGAGCAGGGCAGCCAGACAGTGAGAGGTTTGCCTGTTCCCACGCTTCTGGACAGGAGAGGAGGCAAATAGAGAGTGAACAACTGCCATGGAGGTGGAGGGAGGAAGATGGCTTTGGCTCATCTGAGTCGATTTCCCATCTATAAGGGAGAAACTTAGTTCTGCGAACGCCTCTCTGTCCTTTGGAGAGCTTGACAAATATCTAGACCTGTGGTAATGAGGTGACAGGCACAAACCTTCTTTTATTTGGAACATTATTTATGGGACAACTGGGAAAAATGATCACACATGCACGTAGCCCCCAGACAGCCAGTAATAAAGTGGTGAGGCATAAGTCTTTTCTTTGCAATCTTGGGCACATAGTGACTGGAAAATATTACTACACCAACATACACATGCTCATAAAGCACACATACATACACACACCACACATATACATACACTCCTATCCCCCACACATACCACACACACATGCATATATATATATATATACACACACACTACACACACATAATACCACATGTACATACACACATATACCACACATATACCCCTAACTCACACACTCCAATACATTCTTACACACACACACACACACACACACACATACATTCCCCTACTACACACACTACAGACACCTAATATTCTACCTCCTATATCTATGTACATAGAGCATGAACATATACATACATATACAGTCTGGTCTCCTCCCAACACTTCCCAATCTGAGCCCTACAGAATCTTCTTACTTAACCAAACTACTTCTCTTGGTTAGCAGAGAATTTCTTTCTTTTGGATCAGTGTGTGTGTGTGTGTGTGTGTGTGTGTGTGTATTTTCTCCACATAAAGTCTTGGTTTTGGGGGAGGTTAGTCTATAGTTGATGAGTAATTAAGCATAGATCAGAGAACAGGGGCTTTATTTTCTTTGAGATTTGCAGGGCTCCTCACGGCACCAATGCCATAAACACAGTCACGCTATAGTAAGCTGCAACTGCAGTCTGGTTTCATGAGACTGTAGTTTTGAGCACTTAGGCATCTCTCAGTATGTCATTGATACATATGGCCATTGTTCTTAGATTCCATATGGCTTTTGAAAAGTATGAAAAGCAATGGAAAAGTTCTTCTCTTTCTTTCATTTCTGCCACTCTCACGCATTTGAACATCAGCAGTGAACATTCTCCAGATCAGTGTCCTAAGGGACTAGTCCAGCCTGTTCTGGTAGTGGGCTGTTGAAGCTTAAAGATAATAAGCTCACGTTTGGCCAGATTTAGATTCACTAATAAGAACAGATGTTGGTGGCAGCATTACCATTGTTTTCAGGTCCTCACTGCGCTAGAGAACTCGGCAGTGAGCCTTCCTAGACCTTAGGACCCTTGGCACCTGTTGTTTTGTGCCTCACTCTTGCCACTTTGTCCCCTCTAGAAGCCCAACCTCAGGTCCCTGTTCCCCCTTCTGATTTTAATAGACATTAAAAGTGCTTTACCAAAGTCAGGCAAAGGATCATTTTCCCTGAACGATAAGACTATTAAGGTGAGAAGCTACTTATATAAGCTCATTTGTCTGAGCTCAGTGCTTACATGTGTTATGAGTATTTCTTAGGACCATTTGGAGTCTTGGCCTCCAGCTGCTCTTCCCTGCTAGACATCTTTACTTTCCTTCTGATTTGAGTTACTGAAAGCTGTGACAAAGTTGTTTACCAGCTCTGCTTCACGAGCACGTGTTGCCTTGGCCTTGAGGATCAGAGGATAAGGTTTTCACCTGTTGGCTCACTTGACTGTTGGGTATATAAGCCTCCATGGTGCTATTGAATAAAGGGCTTCTTACCAGTGACCAGAGGTCCGTGTATCTGTCTCTCTGTGCGTGTCTGTGTGTTTCAATCTCTAGCCCCTTGCCCGAAGCTCTGAAGCTCGCGAACTGTACGGTAGCGCATAGAGCGCAGATGGGCATTGTGCGCTGCAAGTATTTGGGGTGACATTTACATTTAAGTTAGTGGACTTTGACCAAGGATGATTGTCCTATTATACTGGTGAGTCTTATACAACCAATTAATGACCTAAATAGGATAAAAGTCTGACTTTAGGCTGTCTGTGCATTTGAACGTTAAAGTTTGTTGCTCCCTAGTTCTTGAGGTTAGTGGCCTTGGACTTAAACTACAACATTGGCTCCTCTCTGAATATTCACCTTGAAGATTTGGGACTTCCTAGTTAGTCCCCATTACCAAGTGAGATAATTCCTTTAAAATTTATCAGTTTTGAGACAAATATGCAGGCACACTCTCTGTAATCCTAGTACTCAGAAGGCTGAGTTATCAGGACTGTAAATCTGAGTCCAGTCTGGGCCTTAATCTTCCAAACTGCATGGGCATAGAGATCACTTTCTCTCTCTGTACGTGTCCTATCAGTCCTGATTCCCTGGAGAACCATGACTAATACACAGGGCATGAGTACCAATGTTTACTCAGTGCAGGATGTGTGTCAGGCATTCTACACATATTAACTCAGAATCTGTAGTCAAATTAGAAGTAACAGAGTTCCAGAAAAGTTAAGGAAGATGCCCTTAACCAATTGGTTACTTTCCTGTTGTTCTGTCTTCCTGTCCCCATCTTACAAGGAAAGTAACTGAAATCATGAATCCATTTTTTTTTGGGGGGGCAGGGGGGTTGTTTCTACTTTTTTCAAATTCTTCTTAAAGCCAATGTCTAATTAGACCATCAAAATGCTTTCTAGGCTGGGTTATAGCTCTGTGGTAGAACATTTATCTAGCACGTGTAAGGTTAGAGTTCAACCCTCAGCACTGAAATCAATTCTGTTTTCATGGACTGAAATGTTGTCTAATTCTATAAAAGAGTAAATAAAGCCAATTATGAGCTCAAAGTGAAGTTGTAATTTTATACTTTGATATCCCAATTCTATTACTAAAATTCTTCTGCATTTAATATTTAGCTTCAGTTGACTCATCCCCATTCCTGTACAGTATTTTATTGAATAACAATAGCACAGCTCATTTACCTGTACTGCTACTGCTAGAGAGTAGCAAGACTAAATGATGCTGCTAAGAACATTATTGCATCTAGATGCTGATGTGCTGCTTGGTTACATACTGTCCAAGAGTGAGATTAGTGTGCCCAGAGTCAGGCACAATTCTGCTAGATAATGCCAAACAGAAGTTCAAATTACTTGATTCAGTTTTTGCTTGCCTAGCACATATAAGAAGAGTTCCTGTGACCCCATATCTCCATGGGATTATTCGTACTTTGAAACTTTGGCCAATCTTGCATTTTGTAGTAGAATTTCACTGTAGTTTTAAAACACCTTCCCCTGAGTGCTATTAAGAGTGCATTTCTACATACTTGTTTGTCTTGAGAATCTTCTCTTTAGTTACATGGTTGTTCCATTCTTTGTCTTCATTATTGGGTTGTTAATTTTTTTTGCTAATCAGTAGGAGCTGTTTCATAGACATTTAAAAAATCTAAGTTTTTGATGGCTAAATGCTTTATGGTGATATAACTTTAGTTTTTAAAATTTCTAATAGTTGATTCCTGCCACATAATACTCAATAGAATTTTTAAATATAGATTTTTCATTCAGTAGCACTGCTATATTCTATCAATGGTTCTCATTTTTCCCATGAATTCTTGTGTATTTTCTATGTGAGCACCAAATTATCCATGACTATTAATAATTTTTCCTCACCACTCCTTATATATTTAATTCATTTTTATGTTGACCATGCTTATTCTAGTCGTTTGTTGGAATAGAAGTTGTATACGTAGTTATTGCTGTTTTAGATCACAAGAATAAATATCTATCTGCACATCTGTCATCTAAATAATCTAATCTACCTATTAATCTAATCTACTCAATCTCATATTCCTATCCAATCTAATGTATCTCATCTATCTATCTGTCTTTCTGTCTATCTATCTATCTATCTATCTATCTNNNTATCTATCTATCTATCTATCTATCTATCTATCTATCTATCTACCTATCTATTCAGTTTATTATTCTCAATATTAAATTCAGGGTTTTCTGCATACTAGGTAAGTGCTGAATCACCTAGCTACATATCCATCTAAATAATAGCTTTTAAAACCTGGTTACAGATCATTTTCATAATTTCTTGGTCTGATGATAACAGTACTTAGTAAGATAATAGACAGTTAAGTTCTAAGGCAGCAGAATGAAGAAAATAGACATCAAGAAAAAATAAACAAGAAAATAGATGTGTAATTATTGTTAACCAAAGTATAGTTCGTTCCTTGAAATGCCAATGAAATCGGTAAATATGTCTCAGGATGGATTTTATAAAGCACACACACACACACACGCACAGCAAGGAGTTCTCAGCTCCAATTACTGTCCTGTAGATAATAGGAGGCATAGTGGAGATGGGGATCTCCAGTCAAAACCTTTGGTAAAACAATTCCATCTCCAGTTGTGTTACTTGATTTCTATTTCTACCAAATATTTGAAAAGGAAATCGTGCCAATCTCAAACAAACTTTCAGAAACCAGAAAATAAATGACTCTACTCTCTGCGGCACCAGGCTGTTTAAACAACCAAAGGAAACTACTACAAATTCTAGATTTTATTTCTTAATCAAGAAATGTTTCACTTTCATAGTTAAATATTTAAAATGTTTATGAACATGCTATGATTATCCTTCATGTGTATTTCAGAATTTCTACCATTTGTAAAGGAACAATAAGGCATGATAAGTGGGTGGGCAAGAATCACATAAGGAAAAGGTGGTTTGTAAGGCTCACTGAAAACTTCTATTTACAGCAGATGGAGACCGTTACCTAAAGCCACAACTAGCCAAATACAGAAAACCACCAACAGAGGGGTGCCCATCTACAACATGACCTCTACACCTGAGGGCTGGGGGCCTTTTCAGAAGACAAAGCAGAGAGGACCAGAACGTCTGCTGCGAGATGGCATCTTCTAAAAAGAGCAGGGAAGCTGCACTTATGAAATTTCGACAACATGATTATCTAAACAAGACCTGCAAAATCCCAACACCAACTGACATGCCAACACGGAGAGTGCAATTCTCATAAAGCTTGACTTCCTGAAGAAGAGCCACCGGCACCTAAAGATTGCTGAGAAAGGGGCAACCGGTCTTTTTCAGGAGTGTGCCCTCTGATGGGCTACTCAGTCTCGAGATGCTAGCCCTAAACACAAAGGAGCAACCCCAAACGATTTCTGCAGATTGTGTTTATAAAAATTATATATGCATATATATATGAAACAATTATAATTAAAGAGGCCATAAATTCGAAGAGTAGAAAAGACCCGGGAGGATCTGGAAAGAGGAGGAGGTAGAGGGAAAGAGCGCTATAAATGCAGTAGTCACATATTAAATTCGCAGAGAATAATAATTTTAAAAGCTGATGTCGGAGAATGGAAGTACTGAAGAGCATTAGTGGGGCGGGGCAGTGTGAATGCGTCATCTACGCTTGCTAATTGTTGCTGGTACAAACCGGGCTCCTAGCTCCATACTGCAAGATAGGGAGGCTATTTTCTCTTGATCATTAAGTTTCAAGGGCATGACATCCAGGTGCTAATAAGGGGGGGATATTCTTGCATAGTAGATTTGTATCTCAAAGGCACAGAGAAAAAAATTTATAACTGTAGCTTTTTTTTTTTTTGATGAAAATGAGAAGGTACAATGATCTACTGAAAGGAGGTCAGAGGCCTGCCTACAGGTTCGCCAAACTGAGGAACAGAACGTTACGGCCATTTGGATCAGTGCTTGATGTAACACTGGATTTAAATGCTGTCAGAAACATATGAGAACGAAAGGGGAAATTAATTACAGGCTAGTTCTGCTCATAAATATGGAGATAAGAATTTTATACAAAACTTCAGTAAGAAAAAATAAGCAAACAGAAAAGATCACATATTGTGACCAGATATCACAGATGCAATACTAGGAAACAAATTCTTTCAGTTTACAGCAGGAACAGATTAAAGGAAGAGTATGTGACCCTCCCAATGTATGCAAGTAAAGAGAATTTGTCAGAATTCAGCATCCAGTCTGATGAAAACAATGAAAGCTGGAAATCGATGAGAAGTGCTCTGACTTAATAAAGGGGCCTTTATAAAAATATGTTAGCTTCACATTGACGTTTGCTCTTTTACAGAGCATGGATGTTTTAATAAATATCATTTTGCAATTAAGACACGGGATACTTAAAAACAATTGCATCATCACTTATAAATGTTTCTGAGGTGAAATATATGTATGTTGAACAATGCATTAAGAAAAACCAACCATAGCAACACAAAGCAGATTCAAAGAACATTTATAACGTTCATGTTTTTCCCTCCAAAACAACTTGTTTTCACAGATTTAAGTAACAAATGAACACAGTCTTCAGATTCCAAAAAGCACACAGAACTTTTGATGGCAGACACTGGTGTTCAGGGTTGAGGAAAACCACTGTTGTTTTGTCTAACAACAAATCTCTGGAGATTTTGTTCCAACAGATTATTTAGTTGTCATTCAATTTCCTTCCCTTATTGACTGAAACGCAGGATACTGCAGCACACGTCAGTGTTCCGATTGCCAAACACTCAGTTTAATGAGCCCCCGTGCAGCTGATAAGGCCACTTCTTCTTAGCAATGCACATAGGCCTGCACACATTTATGTGCATGGATGCTCTGTCCCCAGTCATAAAACCAAAGACAAGGCCATTGTGGCCATGGCAGCAGTGGGATGAGATCTTGCTAGATGATGAAAGTTAAGTCACACTCTGCTCCTGAGAACCCTGTGAGCACTGTTGGGTCCTTTCCTCTGGAGAAAATGAGTAAACAACCTCATTTCTGGAGTCAGGGACCAGTCCCTCTGTTCGTGAGAAGTGAGCAGCTATTTCGAAGTGATGGCCACCACGCTGACTAGAACGAAATGACCATCATCAATAAGATTTTTTTTATTGCTTTTATTGAGCTATACATTTTTCTCTGCTCCCCTCCATTCCACCTCGTTCCTTTTCTACCCTCTCGTGTGACTCCCTTGCTCCCAATTTACTCAGGAGATCTTATCTTTTTCTTCTTCCTATGTAGGTCCATGTATGTCTGTCTTAGGGTCCTCTTTGTTCTAGGTTTTATCTAGGTTATCTGGGGTTGTGGACTGTTGGCTGGTTTTTCTTTGCTTTATGCCACTTATGAGTGAGTACGTATTATATTTGTCTTTCTGAGTGTGAGTTAGTGAGTAATCAATAAGATTTTAAAAAACTTCCTTTTTTGTTCTGAAAAATCTAGTTCTCAAGTTTGAGTTAGCTATTTATATACGTTTTCAATGTTTGTATGATTCTAAGAAAATTATCTAAACCTTCAAGTTAAAATACTAGAATTGTAGGACATGATTTATATAGCTTATCATTGAAACCCATGCATGCTAGAAGCTTTGCACATGTATTTAAGGAATGTGTGCCAATCATTTCTTGCTGTAAGATAAAATTAATACGCAAGTTTGATATTGTACTCCACCATCATCATGGTGGCATTTCCAAGGCTTGTTTTTGACAAGACTAAGTCAAACATAAGGTACATGACTACTTCCTTCATAAAACACTCAATTGGATATTATAGTATATATAAGAATTAAACTAAGCCAAAGGGTATAATGATTTGAAAAGAAAAACAGAAGTATTTTTATTTATAGATCAATAATTTTGAGACCAAAATATTATTTACTTGCAAAACTGTGCAACAAAGCTTTTATCAGTTTGGCTTTCTTTCTCATTAATGCTTTTAACAAAGATGATTTTATTTATGTGGTTATTCCTGCTTTCTTTTTAGACTTTGCTTGGTGAATCTTTTCCAAATGTGTAACTTTTAACCTGTCTGTGACTTTGCACTCTAGTTATTTTTGCATATGATGGGCATTATTTATTTTTGCCACTGTATGTTGTACTTTTTCTTTGTACCAGCTGTGTGGATTCCCTTTCCTTATATAAATTTTAATTTTCAAAATTTATTTTACTTCATTAGTTTATAAATGGCTGATATAGGAGTTGGGACCCTTAGCACTGAAATGGCATATAGCACCTGTGCCTCCTCTTTGTGGATTACTGTCTGGAGTTTTAATGTATTTTTTCAACAATAAGACACCGTCACTTTTTATACAGAGGGCTTTTAAATTTACTCATGTATTTGCTAATTTCTGTGTTTTCCCAGTTTTTTTTTTTTGCTGCAAAAAACATGCATTCATTTGTGAAAGTGTGCTCTGTGGCTAAACTGCGTCCACTACAACTTCCTATTTTTACAAACCCGTGGTGAGGACTCTCACCTTTGCTCTTCCTTTAAAAGTCCTGTTGACGACTTCCTTCATCACCGTGAAGACAGTCTTTTCTATGCTGCTACTCAAAAGAAGTTAGCATCAGAGTAATTGTTGCTCCTTGAACAATAGGTCCTTACTAGGGTTGAAATATCATGGGTTTTGGCTTTTCATATTTCACTATGACATATCTGAGTGAGACGAACAACCTGTTTCCTGGGATGTCTTCAATCTCTGGAACTTAAACTGAATACTCTTTTCTAAGTTTGTGACAGTCCCAGCCTGTAGCCNNNGCACTGAGCTGCCGACTCGTTTGCTTTTCTTTTTGGCGGCCCTCCAGTCAGACACAGTGTAGGTTGTCACTGCCTCCCCCACAGCTGTCCTGCGGGCCTGTTCTACGCATTGTCTCTCTGTGTGGTGTTATGGATAATTTGTTTTGCTCTCTTCTAGTTCACCAGTTGTTTCTCTCCCCCACTGTTTCTATCAGTACCTTCTCTGTCCATTGAGCTTAAGGTTTCTTTTATTGAATTTTCTTTCATAGATGGAGCACTGGCTGGCTTTGTGTGTCAACTTGACACAAGCTAGAATCATTAGAGAAGAAAGAATCTCAGTTGAGGAAATGCCTCCATGAGCTCCAGCTGTAAGGCATTTTCTCAATGAGTGATCAATAGGGAAGGGCTCATGGTGGGTGGGGCTACCCCTGGGCTGGTGGTCCTAGGTTCCATAAGAAGACAGACTGAGCAAGCCAGGGTATTCAAGCCAGTAAATAGCGCCCTTCCATGGTCTCTGCATCAGCTCCTGATCTAGGATCCTGCTCTATTTCAGCTCCTGTCCTGACTTCCTTCAGAGATGAACAGTGATGCTGTATAAGCCAAATAAACCCTTTCCTCCCGAGCTTGCCCTTCGGTCACCGTGTCTGGTCACAGCAATAGAAACCCTGACTAAGACAGATGGTCTGTTTGGTGTGTCCTCACATCTGTGCCCTACTTTTCAGGAGTTTCTGTTTCCATGAACATGAGTTCTTAAACAAGGTTCAGTAGAGTTTCAAAGCCTGTGATTGATTGATTATTGTGATGTCTGTTTGGTTTCATTCCTGCAACCCTTAAACAGTATAGACATTCTAAAGCTGTGTCTCTTCATAGTAGATTTATAGTAAACAATTAGTGCATGAGTAAACACAATTCCATTTCTCACTGTTTCCATGGGTTTTCTTGTCTTTGTTACTTAGTTCATGTTTACTTCATGCTTCTTCCAGCTCTTGCAGATTTGGTGCTATAACTTTCTTAATCTCTCTGGTCTTGAACTTCCTTATAAAAACTGTGAGTTTGCAAGTGTTTACAAAGACACTTGGTATTTGAAGAATAGTTTTATTAGAGATTACTCAGTGTGTATGAGTGCTTGCTTTGAAAGCTTGAAGGTCTGAAGGCTTAAGTTCAGCTCTCCAGCACCCATGGAAAAAGCTGGACAGGGCTGCAGATGTCTGTAACTCCAGCACTGGCGGAAAAGACAGGCAGATAGGAGAGCTCACTGGGCAGAACGTCTGTTCAAAACAAAGACCTTTAGGTTCAGTGAGAGACCCTGCCTCCAGGCGATAAACTGGAGTAATAGAAGACACCTGAGGACTCTTTCTGGGTTCTGCATATGAACCTATGGGCATGCAAATCACATGTATATCTCACACACATACACTCACCATACATATACATATCTTACAGACACACCTACACATATAGTTTTACTTATAATTTGTGTGGCATTTTTCTCTCTTTCTAGTAGAATGTTATCTGAATAGTAAAGAAGACGATTACCAGACATCAAAATTATTATTTTTATCTTTTCTGAGAAAAAATTCAAATTCTACAATACCTTATCTATAAATAACCAATAAACTTATATTCTACTTTGGTCTGGTTTTTAATCATGTTCTTTCTTTAGCTCCAATGTCAACATTGCTATTTTCACGCTATTGTATCATCAGGTCGGCCTGATTTACACACACCTGCCAGATTTACTTGCTCATCACTCTTCTTGTATCTCAGACTTCTGGGCTAATATTGTATCTCTCTGTCTGTTCG
Source organism: Bramus lutescens (assembly GCA_001685075.1). Classification (NCBI taxonomy): domain Eukaryota; kingdom Metazoa; phylum Chordata; class Mammalia; order Rodentia; family Cricetidae; genus Bramus; species Bramus lutescens. The sequence goes on along the minus strand of LOEQ01004619.1, from coordinate 85,075 downwards.
CCTGCCTGTCTATCTGCCCCTTTAGTGTTCTCTTCAAGTATTTGAAGAGATTACAGGATTCTCTTCCAATGTAACTGCAGCTGTTACTATCATTCTGGTTTTCTTTTGTGTGTAACTTCATGTTTCCAGACTTGGACTGTGTCTCTAATTTTGCATGATTGGAATACATTGCGATGTCTAAATCTGTGTACTTTCATGCTTTTAGAATTTCATAAATTGCAGTGTTTGGTCTAGGAAGATGGTTTTGCAGGTAAAGTGCTTGCTGTGCAAGCACGGGGATCTGAGTTCGGATTCCTGCACACATGTAAAACTTGATGTAGCAGCACTTGTGTGTAATCCCTGTCCTGGGAGGGGGACACAAACAGAGACAGGTGGACTTGCTGACCAGTGATGCTACCCAAAATAGGAAACTCTGGATTCAGTGAGAGACCTTATATAAATAAATACAATGCAGAGAGAAAGAAAAAGATACCCTTCAATCTGTGACCCCACGTGCCTATCCATGGGTGCATGCACTTGCATACATGTGGCCGTATCATTAGTACAAATTGTAGTACTCCAGCCATTTAAAAAAAATCCTCTTATGACATCCTTTTTTTTCCATTCTCTCATTCTGGAAATCTAAGTCTTTCATTTGTTGGTCTTTTCCTCTATACTTCCTTCATTTTTTTTTTCATCTTTGGCTCTTTGCCTATACAGTCTTTATAATTCCTAAAATATCTCAAGATATATGGCCACTAATTTTCTCATTGGTTGTGTTTACTACTTAGCTAATTAATGAGTTTTTATTTCAAGTTGTATTTTCATTTATAGATGTTTCACCCCACCCGACTTGAGCTGAAAGTTCATGCAGAGCTCGAGATTTCAGTACTAGTCCCAAGCTCAATATTCCCCAAACAGTGCCTTGACAATGTTTGCCTCAGGACGACTCAACTCCACTGGCTTCTGTATTGCTCCTAGCTCCCCACTGAGCACAGTTGGCTCTGCCTGGAGTCCTCTGGAAAGACACCAGTATAGTTTCCAAACCATTTGTAAGGCTACCAGTGCTTCAGAGACTACTCTGTGTGTCTGAAATTCACTAGCAAAAGATTGCACGTTTTTTTTCTACCAGTGGCTAGAAATCATCAAACGAAAGCACATATTTAATTTCAATTCTGCCAGATGGAAGTATCTGCACTATTAGCAATATCTTTTATCAGGGACACTGCGCTCAGCCTACTTTGAAGAGCTTTTGCCATTCATAAGGAAAATCAGTCCAGATTTTAGGAGTCCAGCAAAGTCCAAGACACTTGATATTTAAGCACTCAATACATACAAAGTCCTTTGTCAACACTATATAAAGTAACATCATTTTTCCACCATGCCTCTCTCTCCCTTCTCTACTGATACCTTAGTTTTGCTCTTTATTTCTGCTTGGTTGAGTATAAAGTATAAGAAATAGTCGATGTAGAGGGAAGGAAGAGATGATTGTGTAAAAAAAATGCATTTCACATCTTAATAAATAACTAAATAAGCAAATCAGACCAAATTCTTAAATTATTAACAAACTATTCAGGAACTTAATTTGAAAGTTTTTCTTTCAGATAGACCCATGGGAAGCTATTGTACTCATCATGTGTCAAATTTAGTGTGCTCATTCATTCAACAAATGGTTACTAAGTGCCTATTATTTTCCAGGCACTATAATGGGTGCTGGGGATACAATAGTGATCAAAACAAAGCAGTTTCTGTTCCCAAGCAGCTTACAGTTTAGCCAGAGATACAAGCTGCATAAGCAATAATAGTTAGAACCCAATCGTCTGTGAAAGCAATGGGGAAAGGCTGGGTTAAAAGGAAGCACACGAAATACAGAGGGGCCACCCTACAAAGGAGAAGTGATAGAGGGGTGTGTCAGAAAAAAGAGGGGAAAACACCAGTAAGAAAGAACAAAGATAACATTACCTTAGTGAATCAAAGAGTTTCTGAGTGGCTGGATGGAAGAGAGTGAAGGGCCATGTCTTAGTAACTGTTTATTGCTGTGACGAGACACCATGACCAAGGCAACTAATACAAGGAAACATTTAACTGAGGGCTTGCTTACAGTTCAGAGGGTGAGTCCATGGCCATCATGGCAGGGAATATTGCAACAGGTAGGCAGGCATGTGTGGTTCTGGAGAAGGAGCTGAGATAACAACCATGAGACAGAGAGAGAAATCTTGAATCCCATCTCCATTGACACACCTTCCTCAACAAGACCATTCCACCAACCAAGTATTCAAACATATGAGCCTATTGGGGGCCAATCTCATTTAAACTGCTACAGACCACTTTTGGAAAAGAGTATGAAAGATGAGTTATGAAAGTTATCAGGGCTAGAGAACTGATAGGATGTTGAAATGTTGTACTTGAGATCAGTGGAGAGTCTTGAAAGGTTATATATATATATATGTATGTATGTATGTATGTATGTATGTATATGGTATAACTGGCATAGACTTGCATTTTGCAGATTATTTGGGACAGAATATGAAGACTAAAATGTAAGTGATGGAGGTTGGATATCTGTGAAACCTGGTGGGACATGTTTTGCTGACTCAAGTGAGAGATGATGGTGTCTTTTACAAGACTGCAGAGGGTGACTGTGGAGGCAAATGGATATATTCAATACTTCCCAGAGAAGATGCGTAGCCCATACAGAAGTGAGAGAGTTCCAGGGGATAGTTCAAGAGAAGATCCTGTGATTTTGGGTTAGCAAACTGTCCCCAGATCAAAAAAGATCTTGAATAGTGGCTGGAGAATTCGAATTGTTCTAATGTATGGTCCTGGCTTTCAGCCTAGCATCCATTTATAACTTGTGTAGGAAAGAGGACTTCCTTCCATTATTGTTACCGACTCCTTATTGGTTCTTTGCTGTCACTTATTCTTAGCTGAAGAAAATATTCTCTATGATACTGGTGTTGTTAGGCAAAGCAGAGTTAAGTCATTAGCTGGACTCCGTAAAAAGGAAGCAAGAGCAAGGAAGAACTTTGGGCTTGCTGTCATCACTAGTTTGGAAATGTAGAGACTAGTTTTAGCTTAGGTTGGGGTTATTGCTCTTATGCTGGGATCTGCTGTGTCTATTAGGAGCTGATTTTCATGCTAGACTAGAAATCTAGAAAAATGTCTATTGAGCAAAGCCATAAGTTGCACCAAAAAAAAAATGAAGCCAAGAAGGTTTGTAGTACAATGATTAAAATGATAGACTTTAGAACTTTTGTGTCACGGTCAGTGACAAGAGTTCAAATATGAACCTCACCATTGACTAGCTCTACTGTGGCTTTATCAAGATATGGCTTTGTTACTTTATCTGTGCAAAAAGTATCTTCCTACGTATCTAATTGGATTCTTATAAAGATTGTATAAATTCATATATAATAAATTTATAAAGATCAGCTTTTGTCATTACCTCAGCTCAAGGGCTTTATATCTGAGCCATGAGAAGGAGATGAACACAACGGGCTAAAGGCGGGACTATCATGGTGAAACAAAGGTCTTGACTAAAACCTTGCTGATGTCTTAAGGCCCAGGAACCACAAAGCAAGAACGTGTTGTACTGGGCCATGGTAGCTACTGAAGCTTGTTGGGCATGGATGACTGTGACTCACCCTGCACACTAGGGCAAGCCTACACAGATCTCAAGTAGTGGGCCTCATCGAAGGAGCCCAGGTCCCCCAAAGGCAGGTCAAGGTAACGCCTCACTAATGTCCCTTTGATGTTTGCAATTAACTTTCACTCTTTGTCATGGCATTTAGGCTTTGGCCTCTTCCTGATTTTTAAAAGGAAGGGTGACATTTTTGAGAAGCGAATAAGATAATTGGGGGCAATCTGAGCAAAGCTTTCGATTGTGTGCCCGCTGCAGTACGTGAAGTACATGCCACTTTCTCAATAGGAAAAGACTCCTGGCAGCCTGACATGAATGAGTCATTGCTGAACTGTATTCAAACAGAGTTACAGAGCAGAACAACAGCGAGGGGGGATCTAACAGGAAATAAACCCTGTGGGTCACTCTGAGGTGTGACCTCTTAGGAAGTCTGTTTACGTTTATTTGAATAATACTAGGACGTTAAACATGGGGCAAGGGAGAGATTTTTCTGTAACATGCTGGGAATTTTTGTCAGATTTTTCACTTGGTTTTCCACTTTTTATGAAAGATTATTTTCCTTTTTATGTTAGAATTTTGCTTTCAAGATATGACTAAGTTAAATTATTTTTTTTAAAGACTCAAAGCCACGGAGTTTGGTGGTACACGCCTTTAATCTAGCACTTGAGAGGCATAGGCAGTCAGATTTCTGTGAGCTGGAGACCAGTCTGTTTGATAGAGCCAAGTCCAGACCAGTAAGGGCTATATAGTGAGACCCAGTATCAGAAACTAAATAAATTTATTAACCTAAAAAATAAAATATTATAGCCGTAATGTCTTATTTTCATCAAATAGAGCAAATTCTGCATGGAGTTTAAATAACTAATTTTCTTTTAAAACCTAATAATCTAAGTTAAATTGCTATATTTTCAGTCTTAAGTTTCCCAAGCTCTTTCTGCAACCCACTTTCCACAGTGTGTGCAGAAAAGTATTTTTAAAATTTCCAACAATTATTTTCCTGTGTAAGTTTCCTTCATGTACCATTGACCTAAGGCTGATGGAGCTCACCATAACATTTAGCACCATGGTATTGTGGAATACGTATTTGGTCTGTATCTCCATTCCCTATACACAATTCTGAAAACCCTGTTACCTCTTAAGGAGTAAACGTGCTTAATTTACTGATGAGATGCTCTAACTAGGCCTCCTGCATAGCCTGGAGGTGTGTGTACAGGGCAGTGTATTTTCCAGGGGAAACAATTTCATGAACTGTTAGTTCCCATCTCTTGGCCTCTAGTTGGAGTGATCACCAGTGATGGATGGTTGAATCAGTTATGTCGCCTATCCAATAAAGAACCCCAAAGATTGGGCTTAGGGCATGTCTGGACAGTGAAACATAGAGGAGCCTGGGGCCTGTGTAGAAGAAGCTCCATCCCTTAAACTCTGTTTCTTTCTTATCTAGATGTTCATATGAGTTCTTTGTAATAACCTTTATATTAAAAGTCTAAAAGAATTCTTCTTTCTTCAAGTGGCTCAAGCAAATTAAATGAGACCAAGGAAGAGGCTTTGTGAACTCCAGTTAGCAGGAGGTGAAGTCACCACCCAGGACTTGCCACTGGCCTCTTAAGTGAGGAACTGAGCAGGGTAAATGATCTTTGATGTATGGAATCCGATCGTGTCTCTAGATTATGTCAGAATCAAAGTGACTCTGGAGCACTGAACTGGTGTGTACTGGGGTGGGGGGAAGCGCCACCACACAGTTACAGAAAATGGCTGCTTCCCTGAGACAGCTCCCCTCATTCCAGTTTCAGCTCCTGTGTGACTTCCCTGTGTCTGCACAGCAGGCACACAGGGCCTTCGATTCCTCAGTGTGCAGCCTTCTTCCTGGACCAGACACAGCAGACCCAGATACAGCCAGATAAAGGCAGAGCACAGCAGAGTGCGCCAGGCTGGGCATGTGGCACTCAGAGCAGTGCTTTCTCTCTGAGTCTCAGAGTACTGAATGCTTTCATCATCATTTGTGATATCCTCTTGCTACATCGTAATTTAGAAAGCCACTTACTTACCTATTTTAGATCTGTGTATTTCTTCAGGAAAGTTGACTCGGAATGGCCTTGTTGAGCTGAAGGATAAGCATTTTTCATGGTCTTGAACCATAGCCCAAATGGCCATCTTGACAATCTTGGCACCTTCTTGAACCTAGAAATAACCAATAATTACTCATATTGTTTTAATAACTCATTTACAAATGCAGCCCTGTACTCAGTTGTGTTTCCTGCTTTTCCTGTATTTGATTTTTCTCCCTCCTGTCTTTCAACTTTTCATTTCACCGATAGGTCTCAGCGATACTAGCAGTATATTGTTAAAGCCCCTTTCCTAAGCCTACATTTCACACTTTCCTATAGCACAGCTTCATCTGTCCTCCCCTTTTCATTCTGCTTTGAATGCTATCCTCCAGGCAGGCTGGAGGGGAAGAGTTGGAAATAAAGCAGACCCAGTGCTGTTTAAAAAAAAAATGTAGGTCAGGGGCTGGAGAGGTGGCTCAGAGGTTAAGAGCATTGCCTGCTCTTCCAAAGG
>LOEQ01004619.1:43350-58005 GCA_001685075.1 Bramus lutescens | reverse complement strand
GGACTTCTGGAAGAGCAGTCAGTGCTCTTAACCTCTGAGCCATCTCTCCAGCCTGCTAGGTAGCCTCTTATATCTTTGGTTAACCCAATTCTATTAATCTGTATATCAGTCATGGCCTACTGGCAAAGTTTCGGCTAGCTCCAGTGGAGGCATTTTTCCCTCGGCGGTAGCTACATGGTTTCTCCCTGACTCCACCTACTCTCTCTCTATATCTCTTTCAGCCTGGCTTTACTCTGTTAAGCCATTGGATGAAAACAGCTTCTTTATTAACCAATGACAGAATAATCACCTCCCACGCTTCTAAAGAGAACATTTTTAGTGTAGGCACTAAGATCAACAATTAATAAATGGGACCCCATGATATAATTTTTTTTTACCAACTACACATGTGATAGAGAGCTAACATAAAAAATATAAAGAAAAATTTAAAAATTAGATATCAATAAAACAAATATTTTAAATAGGGTACAGATCTCAACAGAAGAAACTCAAATAACTGAGAAACACTTAAAGAAATGTCCAACATCCTTATCCATCAGGGAAATGCAAATCAAAACTATTTTAAGATTTCATCTTACACCTGTCAGAATGGCTAAGACCAATGAAGCAAGTGACAGTTCATGCTGGTGAGTATGTGGAGTAAGGGGAATGAGGGGATCACTCATCCATTCCTTGTTGGTTTGCAAAGTTGTACAGCCACTATGGAAATCAGTATGATGGAGCTTCAGGAAGATGGGAATCAACCCGCCTCCAGACCCAGTTATACCACTCTTGGGCCATACACCAAAAGGATGGTTCATTCCCGCCACAAAGATGCTTACTCAGTCTTGTTCATTGCTGCTCCATTCATAATAGCCAGAAACTGGAAACAACCTAGATGTACCACAACAGAAGAATGGATAAAGATAAGGGATACATTTGCACAATGTAGTATTACTCAGCTGTTTAAAATATGACATCATGAAATTTGCTGGCAAATAAATGGAACTAGGAAAAAACCATCATGAGTGAGGTATCTCAGACCCAGAAAGATGAATGCAGTACATATTCACTTATATGTGCTTAGTAGATGTGAAGTCAATTATAGCCAAGCTACAATCCATAGAATCACAGAAAGTATGTATAGAGTAAGGGACTGGAGAATACAGATAAAACTTGTTAGGAAAGTGAAACAGAATAAACCATTATGGATAGATTGGCACACTGAAAAGGGAGGATCAAGTGGGGGGAAAAGGGGAGAATGGATTGAGGGAGAGAATATGGGAAGAGACAGTTAAAAATTAAGGGGCATTTGAGGAGTAGTATGGAAACCTAATACAGCAGAAATTTCCTAAAATAAATACGTGTGTATGAGAGAGATCTAAATAAAATCCCCAAATAATGGAGGGAGACAAAGCCCAACCTCAATATCTCTTGTCACCAAATGAAACTTCCAGTATTGAGATTGAGCTACATATAATTGAGTCATTGGCCAAAGGGGTCCCATGGAAATCCCCAAAGAACCCAGGCTATTTCCAAGACAATAGGTCACTTTCTACACACTGACAGAAGGCACCATTGCTGAAGACAACACCTACAAAACTCACTGGAAGTGGAGAAGTTGAACTGTTGTCTACATAGAGTCTTCACTCCTATGTTCCAGCGTCTTTAGGATAAGAAGGTACTATGCTAGCAAAAAAGAAACATAAACACCAAGCCGGTCACAAAGCTTTTGATCCACAATGGTGTCCTGCCTGCAAGATATGCTAGGACAATGGAGGTACAATGTTACTGGGAGTAACCAACCAATATTTGATTTGACTCAAGGCCTACACCACAAGATGGAATCCATATTCGACACTGCTTGGGTTACTAGAAACCAGAGACTAGAGAGCCCAGAGGCCTAGGGTAAAATCAAATACTACTGGTCTAAATAAAAATAATAAAAAGCTATAAGTAAACATAATCATTAAATGATTCCTAATGATATTCTGATATTCTGCTATATTCACAGAACAGTGTCTTGCTCAGCCACCAGAAGCTTCCTACTACAGCAGATGGGAACAAATACAGAGGCCCACAGCCAGACATTACACAGAGAGTAAGAGACCCTGGAACACTCACCCCTAAATGGGATGTCTCCATTAAATCCCCCCTTCAGAGCTCAGGGAACCCACAAAAGAGAAGGCAGAAATTGGAAGCAGAAGGAACCAAGGTGGGTGGAGGACACCAAGAAAACAAGTTCCTCTAAATCAACATGGGCCAAGCTCATATAAACTCAGAGACTGAAGCAGCAAGCACAGGGCCTGCATGGATCTGTACCAGGTCACCATGCTTCTATCATCTTCTAGTTTAATGTTTTTATGGGATTCCTGAGTGTGCAAATGAGTGGTCTCTGATTCTTNTGATATTCTGCTATATTCACAGAACAGTGTCTTGCTCAGCCACCAGAAGCTTCCTACTACAGCAGATGGGAACAAATACAGAGGCCCACAGCCAGACATTACACAGAGAGTAAGAGACCCTGGAACACTCACCCCTAAATGGGATGTCTCCATTAAATCCCCCCTTCAGAGCTCAGGGAACCCACAAAAGAGAAGGCAGAAATTGGAAGCAGAAGGAACCAAGGTGGGTGGAGGACACCAAGAAAACAAGTTCCTCTAAATCAACATGGGCCAAGCTCATATAAACTCAGAGACTGAAGCAGCAAGCACAGGGCCTGCATGGATCTGTACCAGGTCACCATGCTTCTATCATCTTCTAGTTTAATGTTTTTATGGGATTCCTGAGTGTGCAAATGAGTGGTCTCTGATTCTTACACCTTCTCTTGAACTTTTCTTTCCTTCCTTTTTTTTTTGCGGGGGTCTTGTCCAACTCGTTTTTATCCTATATTTTATTTTGTTATATTTTAATATTGTATCTTAGAAGTTGTTCTTTTATAATAAGAGACAGGAAGGGAGTGGAGGGAAAGTAGAGAGGACCTGGGAGAAGTAGAGAAAAGGAAAACTATGATCAAGATGTGTTATATGAGAAAAGAATCTATTTTCAAGAAAAGGAAAAAGAAAAAGGATTATAAGGAAAGCTTCCTTCTTCATAATCATCTGCAAGTGTGCACCTGTGCAGAACCTATTCCCTCTTCCCTCCTCCCACATCTCTCGCTCTCGCAATAATTATATGGGCATGATTTATGCATATGCCCCCGACTTATTTGTAATTTCTATTTGAATAAATCCTTTATTTATTTTATCAACTGCGTGGAATTTTTTTTCATTGCAGAGGAAGGTTTAGGGATTTTCCAATCTTTAGTCTTTGAAAACTTCCCTTTAAATTTCTCATAATACATAGTTGCAATGTGGGGTAGCCCCATGGCCTTTTGATGTAAATGACGCCCTAAAAATAACCTAGCAAGGTGAGTTCCCACAGTCACTAAGATATTTCTCTATTCTTGGTGACTCACAGTGACAATTTGTTCAAACACTCGTGAAGGAGAAGCTAGCACCACTAGCCTAGTATCCCTTTAAACCAGTGTAAAATGGCCTCGTAACTCCAGCGGTCATGTCAAAATTCTGGTCCCCTTTCTTTATAAAACACATCAGCTTATTTTATTTTTTAAAGCTACCTTTTTTATTTTACATACCAATCCCAGTCCCCCCTCCCTCCTCTCCCCCCACTTCCTCTTATCTTCTCCTCACAGATGGTAAGACCTCCCACTGGGAGTCAACAAAGTGTCACATCATTTTGGGGGGGAGACTAAGGACCTCCTCCCCTGTATCTGGGCTGAGCAAGGTATCCCTCCATAGGGTATTGGCTCCAAAAAGTCAGTTCATGCACTAGGGACAAATCCTGATCCCACTGTCAGTGGCCCCACAAACTGCCCAAGCCACACAACTGTCACCCACATTCAGAGCCTAGTTCAGTCCTATGCAGATTCCCCAGCTGTCAGTCTGGCGTCAGGGAGCTCCCACTAGTTTGGATCAGCTGTTTCTGCGGGTTTCCCTATCATGGTCTTGACCCTGTTGCTCATATTATTGCTTCTCCCCCTCTTCGACCAGACTTCAAGAACTTGGCTCAGTGCTTAGCTGTGGATCTCTGCATCTGCTTCCATCAGTTACTGGATGCAAGTTCTATGATGACAATTAAGGTAGTTATCAATCTGATTACAAGGGAAAGGCAGTCAAGGCACCATCTCCATAATTGCTTAGAGTCTTAACTGGAGTCAACCTTGTGGATTCCTGGGAATTTCCCTAGTGTCAGGTTTCTCACTAATCCTATAATGGCTCCTTTTATCAAGGTATCTCTTTCCTTGTTCCTTCTCTATGTCCTTTCCCCAACTTGATAATCCAGTTCCTTCCTGTTCTCCTCCCCCTACTCATTTTCCCCTTCCCCTCCCCTTGTACTCTCCCCCTTTCCCACTCACTCCCAAATTACTCAGGAGATCTTATTTATTTCCTCTTCCCAGGGGGATCCATGTATGTCTCTCTTAGGGTTCTCCTTGTTACCTAACTTCTCTGGGGTTGTGGACTATAGGCTGATTATCCTTTGCTTTATGTCTAATATCCACTTATAAGTGAGTACATACTGTGTTTGTCTTTCTGAGTGTGGGTTACCTCACTCGGGATACTTTTTTCTAGTTCCATCCACAAGTCCAAATGGATCAAAGATCTCAACATAAATCCAGCCACACTGAACATCATAGAAGAGAAAGTGGAAAGTAGCCTTTAATGCATAGGCACAGGAAACCACTTCATCAATATAACACCAGTAGCACAGACACTGAGAGCAACAATCGTTAAATGGGACCTTCTGAAACTGAAAAACTGTAAACCAAAGGAGGTGCTCAACAAGACAAAATTGCAGCCTACAGAAAAGGAAAATATCTTCACCAGCCCCGTATCTGAGAGAGGACTGATCTCCAAAATATACGAAGAACTCAAGAAACTGGTCATCAAAATACCAAATAATCCAATTAAAAATGGGATACATATCTAAACAGAGAATTCTCAACAGAGGAAGGTCAAATGTCTGAAAGACAATTAAGGAATTGTTCAACATCCTTAGCCATCAGGGAAATGCAAATCAAAACAACTCTGAGATACCATTTTACACCAGGAAGAGTGACTAAGATCAAAAATAATGATGACAACTTATGCTAGAGAGGATGCAGAGTAAGGGAAACACTCCTACATTGTTGGTGGAATTGCAAACTTCAACAGCCACTATGGAAGTCAGTATGGCATTTTCTCAGAAAATTGGGAATCCATCTACCTCATGACCCGGCAATAACCACTCTTTGGTATATACCTAAAGGATGCACACTCATGCCACAAGGACATTTGCTCAACTATGTTTATAGCAGCATTATTTGTAATAACCAGTACCTGGAAACAACCTAGATGCCTGTCAACCAGAGAATGGATAAAGAAAACATGAAACATTTATACAATGGAGTACTACTCAGTGGCAAAAAACAATGACATCAACATGTTTTCTATTAAGATGCCTTGCTCCATGTGGGAAACTTCACTCTAACAGATGCCACTTTCCATGTTAAAGATTTTTAAAGTTTTTAGGAAATAAACTATTAGAGAAGATTAATTTGGAGTTTAATTTTGATTTTGTATGATTGCATTAGTACTGAACTGACCTGTGATTTACTACTTACTAGATAGTATTGGATACTGCTTATAAGGTATCATGATTTACTATTTATTAGAAGAGATGAATATAATAAAGATTTAACAAAGTTCCATGTTGGCATTACAAAATCTTTGTGAACCCAAGAAAACATTTACTTACCATAGAAAACCACCTAGGTACACTTTAGCTCTTACCTCAAGTGGTTTCATACTCTTTTAATAAGTTGCATCAAATTTTTCCAAATTCCTAGCTGCTCTGGAAATGAAATGAGGCGGAAAAGTTTCCAAAGCATGGAAAATGGTAGGGTTTGCTAGTGTCTGAGCCGGGGCTGACTCTTGATGAAGCTGTAGATGTCTTTCTACAACACTGATGTTTAGGTTCTCAGGCCTACCCTCCAGACTCTGGAAAGTGCCCAGTGCTCCGACACACCTTGCCTATGTTTAAGCAACACTGGGCCTTTAAAAGTGTTGAAAACTCCAGGCCACTCAGAGTTAACATAAATTGTTGCCCAGAAAACAATAAGTTCAAAACCATTAGAAGGGAAGAGGCACAGAACATGAACAATTTCCTGTTGTTTAAAGAAAATGTTATCTTAAAAATTAGAATACAAGAGTATGATTCTCCAGGAGAGGGCTGTAGTATGCTGGGTTTTTTGTTTGTTTGTTTGTTTGTTTTTCCAAATAGTATTGTCCTGGGTCATTTAATATTTTTTAGTGCTTCAATGAAATCTTTTTAGTAAAATTAATGTCAGTTTTTACATATTTAGCATTAAATTATCCATAATTCAGGATATCCTGTCTCTTGGCTCATCATCTGTTCCATATCCCTTAGCATGCCAGCGGGTCATTTTAACTAAATCACAGGGAAAGGAAAAGATAATAAAAATCAGTTTATTTCCCTATTTATTTTTAGCTCCTGTTTCTGAGCTTTTCATTTTGTTTGAATTTGGAAAAGAAATCCTTTATGTGATTGGATGGCCAATAATTCCCTGTGTCCTTTTCTAGAACATTTCTACTTTCCCCAGAGCTGTCTCTGTCATGTACTGTCACATGGGAGCAATGCTGTTTATATGATCAATTACAGCCTACTGTCCAGAGCTGGTAGGTTCTAGGTGCTCATCTGACTTAATTTTGGTCAAGAGGAACATGATATTAGAATGAAAAGAAAGATTGAAAGAAGAAAGGAGGGATGAAGCATGGATAAAAGGGAGAGAGAAAGAAAAGAGAAGTAAGATGAAAAGTTAATTATTGTTTAAATCTCAATCTTGGGCTCTGTCAACATCTCTAAATTTATAAATGTACCACAAAATTTTCTAGGGAGGAAGGATCACAAAGAAATTCAAGAAACAACAAAGAGGAAAGATTCCTGGAGTTGTGCAATATTGTGGCTTTTAATAAAAGGGAAAATACATATCTCCAAACACATCAGCTTATAAATATGAAGTATAAGCAGTTTTTTTAAAGTTCAAATATTAATAAAGAAATTAAGTGAACAATACATTCCTTGCCAATGGTTAATTTAATTTACCTATGATTAAAACAAACCCCATTCCTATTCCAAGATATGTACATTCCTAGGCTCTAAAGTATATAAAATTGCATTGAGCTATGATTCTAGTAATGTGCTGTGGAGAATACCTTTCAATAGCTAGATTGTTTTTTTTTTTTTTAAAGTAATGGGTTTCTTTGTGGCGTTTTCATGATATTTTGTTCTTATCTGTTTCCCTCTGTTACCAGCCATCTGTATCCTCCTGCCTATCTCTGGCTAGTCCCCTTGCTCCCTTTTGTTGCCTTCTCCTTCTCCACACTCAAACTCCCCCTTATGAGCTCTTCCTCCCTTCTGGTGGTCTCCTCTTTAGTTTCATTACACACTCACAAAGAAATTTAAATGTAGGTCCCACACAGGAGACAAAGTATGGTGTTTGTCTTCTTAAGCCTGGCTTATTTTGCTTAACATAATTGATTTTTCATTCCATTCATTTTCCTGTAGATGTTGTATTTTCATTTTATTTTGAAGCCACATAAAATGCCATTGTGTATGTGTGTGTGCATGTATGACAGAATGACAGAGAGAGGGAGAGAGAGAGAGAGAGAGAGAGAGAGAGAGGGAGGTCTGGAAGTTTTATTCTTATATTAGTCCCATTATATACAGAATTTATTAATTTTTTATTAATTAAAATTTTCACTTATTTTACATCCTGATCGCAGTTTCCCCTCCCTCCTCTCCTCCTGTTTTCTCCGTCCCCTCTACCCCTCCCATCCACTCTTTCTGTGGAGAATTTATCCATTTCTCCATGGTGGTACATGTGGGCTGGTTCCCTTTTATAGCTGTGGTGTGAATAGAACAGCAACACAAAGGTGTGCAAGTGTCTCTTTGGCAGAAATTGGAATCCTTTTGGTATTCACCCAGGAGTGGCATAGCTGGATCGTCTGGTAGCTCTAGTTTTAATTCATGAGAAATATCCATACTGAATTCCATACCAGCTGCACCACTTTGCATTCCCTCCAGTAGGGAATAAGGGTCCTTTTTCTTCTCCATGCTCAGTTCTTTTGATGATTTCTATTATGACTAAGAAGAGATGGGATCTCAGAAGAGATAGTTTTATTTGGCATTTCCCCAATAGCTAAGGATGTTGAACATTTTTTCAAACGTTTACTCTCCATTTGTAGCTATTCTTTTCAGACCGGTACACTTATTTTATTAGCTCACTTTCATTGTTTTTAAATTTAAAGACGTATTATTTATTTTATGCACATTATACTTGCCTGCATGCTTGTATGTAACAGTTGTGTGCTTGTTACCAATGGAGGTCAGAGGAAGAGGGGCCTTGGATCCCCTGGGTCTGGAGTTACAGAGCCTTGTGAGTCACCATGTGGGAGCTAGGAATCCAACCGGAGTCTTCTGGAAGAGCAATAGGTGCTCTTATCTGAAGGCGTAAGTCCCAAAACAATCCCACACCAGTTTGGAATTATGATTAATAAAAGGGTTATTTATTTAAAGGAAAAACTCACAGATCACCATCCTAGACAACAGCCCTCTGCACACAACCAGGAAAAGGAGTCTAGTAGCCGGAAGGGGAATCTGAAGCAAGAGAGAGAGAGAGTGTGCAGGGCTACCCAAGTAGGCTGGTATCTTAAAGGCTATTGGCTAAAGGAGTGAAAGGAGCTCCAGCAGCACTTATCTGCTGAACCATCTCTCTGGGCCCCATTAGCTCATTTAGCAATTTTATAATTTGGATTTTGCTGCTTAGTTTTTGCAGATCTTTACACATCTAGATATTAACCCATCTGATGTATAGCCATCAATGTTTTTCTCCAGTCTGTAGATCATCTCTTCTGATTGGTTCCTTTGCTGTGAAGAAGGTTTTTAGCTTTTATGTGATCCCATTTGTCAATTCTGGAGATGATTTTTTATGGTTGGTATTGCTATCTTTTTTAGAAAGTTCTCAGCTATGCCTGTGCATTGAGGCAGTCCCTCTAGTTTTCTCTGGTAGTGTCAGTTTCACTTCTTATATCAAGGTCATTCATTCATTCATTATTGGATTCCTTTTTAATGCAGGTTGGGAGGTGTGGATCTAGTTTCATTCTTCCACATGTGAATATTCAGTGTGTGTGTATCTCTGTTATATATAATCATGTTGTCTGAGGTTTCTGTCCTGCCCAGTTCCCGCAGTCGTTAAGTCCCAAAGAAATTACACAGAGGTCTACATTAGTTATAAACTGATTGGACCATTAGCTCAGGCTTCTTATTAACTCTTATAACTTATATTAGCCCATTATTCTTGTCTATGTTAGCCACGTGGCTTGGTATCTTTTTGGGCAAGGCAGTCACATCTTGCTTGCTCTGTGGCTGGGTCACGACTTCAGAAAAAGCTTTCCTCTTCCTGGAAGTCTCCTGTTCTTTCTGCCCCACCCCTACTTTCTGCCTGGTTGTCCTGCCTATACTTCCTGCTGGCTACTGGCCAATTGGCATTTTATTAAAATACAATTGACAGGGTACAAACCATTGAAGTTTGCTGTGATGGTGTGAATTAGACTGGCCCCTCTAGGCTCATGCATTCGAATACTTGGTCCCCAGTTGATGGGACTGTTTGGGGGTGGCTTAGGAGCTATGGCCTTGTTGGAGAAGGCGCATCACTGGGAGTGGGTTTTGAGCTTTCAACAGACTTGTGCTATTCCCACTTTGCTCTCTCTGCTTTCTGTTTTCAGATCAAGATATGAACTCTCAGCTGTTACTGCCACTATGCCTTTGCTCCACCATCATGGACTCTCACCCTCTAAAATGGTAAGCCATTTAAATGCTCTCTTTTATAAGTTTCCTGGGTTACGGTATTTTGCCATAGTGGTAGAAAATAGCTAAGACAGTAGCTTATTACTGAAATGGACATCAGTCACTTTGTGAGTCAAAATGAGTTCTGTGTTCTTCCTTTGTTTGGCCTCCAGTCTACCTCAGGTCTTGAATTAGGTGACTCTTGAGGTCTGTAGGAATCTTTATATTCCATTATCACTTTTTAAATTTTCTCTTATGGTTTTCAAAAATCTCTTTATTGCTGGAAAATACTGGGCTGATTTCTAAACAATAACTTCCCTATTACTTTTATTCTTTTCACAACAATCTCCAATTCATTGTCTCTGGCATTGTTTAAAAGAATATACTTTTATAACTGAGTTCTCCCTGTGTTTTAGTATATTTCCACATAAGAAGGTTTATAGGTAACAAAATCCTTTTCAATTCCTATGGGAAAAAAGAACAGACA
Organism: Bramus lutescens; assembly: GCA_001685075.1. NCBI lineage: Eukaryota > Metazoa > Chordata > Mammalia > Rodentia > Cricetidae > Bramus > Bramus lutescens. The sequence continues at coordinate 47,633 of LOEQ01004619.1, read as the reverse complement.
TATTCTAAAATGTCTTATTTTTTTTTCTTGCATTATATCAGTTTTAAAGGTTTGGTGTTCTTGCCGGCTGTGGTGGTGGACTCCTTTAATCCCAGCACTCGGGATGCAAAGGCAGGCAGATATCTGTGAGTTAGAGGCAAACCTGATCTACAAAGCAAATTCCAGGACAGCCAGTGTTACAGAGAGAAACCCTGTCTCAAGATGAAGAAAGAAAAGGTTTACTGTTCTCTGTATCGATCATAACTTGGGAGGACAAAGGTTCAGGACTTCTTACTGTTTGAAGAAGTAATTTAACCTTTTGTAAGTGAAGGGTTTACCTAATGTGAAATTTAAAAGGTTGTTTTTTTCCCCCATATTTTTCATGTGTTTGATTTCTTCATTGTGTTTTGGGAGTATTTCTTATATAATCAGTGTTTACTTTTTATTTATTTAATAAATAGAAAATGATTTTGCCTAATTAATGATATAGATAGCCGAAATAGGCTTCAAATGTGTTGACTTAGTAGCTGTTTCAGTTTCTGTTTAAATAAAGCAAAATCTCGATGAATCAATGAATTCCTTACAACTTATCAAAATTAAGTCAAGAAACAGTGGTTTAAAAGCCCCTAGACAGAGACCAGTGCAGGATACGGCAAATTCACTCCAGAATTCTACCAAAACGTTAAGGAAGAGCTGACACCAGTACTTCTAGAATGTTTGATAGAAAGGGAAGAGACACTGCCAGACTCATTCAATGAAGTTAAAATCTTAGAGCGTCATAGTTTTTTACTTTTCAAGCCTTTTTAAAGAAACATTTTAAGTTAATTATAACAAGATCTGAGAAGTCATAGTTGAAATGATAGATGGTGGAGTGTACAATTCCATCAGTGTTAGCACTGGACTTTGTCAACTTATCAGAATCTAGATGCATTTAGGGGGTAACCTATGGGAGTATCTTTGAAGGAGTTTCTGGATTAAGTTAGGTGGGAAGGGAAGACATTCTTTAAGTATGGGCAATGCTATTCCATTCACAGCGGTCCTAGATTGAATAAGAAGGAAAAAGGAACACTATAATGAATTGATCTCTTTCTGATTTCTGAATTCAGATAAAATGTGATCAGCTGTCTCAGCTCCCATTGCCATGACTTTTCGAATTTAGACTACCAGCAGAAATAAACCTTTATTTCCTAAAATGTTTTTGTTAGAAATTTTGTCATAGCAATAAGAAAACTAACACAAGTAAACATAATTTTAAGAAATTAAAAATATTTAGGCTTTCAGTTGAAGTTTTACCACAATTAACAATGTCAGAATACTTTCATGTGGACAGAATATTCAATTTTATGAAAATGAGGAGAAATATATTACAATAAGAAAATACCTTAACCTCAAAACCTCAAAACTGGCCATTTGTGTTCTTAGATCATAATGAGGTTTTGGGTATATCAAGCTTTCTGTATTTACAGAATATGATTGTTCTCTACATTGCCATTTTAATTTCTACACTCCAGTGTTTCCATTACTAATATGATTCATATTCTTAACATTTGTATTCTCTGCTTAATTTTAATTAAATCAAAATAAAAATTATGATGAGCAAGCCAGGCAGTAGTGGCACATGCCTTTAACCCCAGCAAGTGGAAGGCAGAGGCAGGCGGATCCCTGAGTTTGAGGCCAGCCTGGTAAATAGAGTGAGTTCCAGGACAGGCTCCAAAGCTAAAGAGAAATACTGTCTTGAAAAACCAAAAAAAAATGATAAACTAATTAATAAGCTAGATTAAAAGACTGTATATATCACATATTATTCAATGAGAAAACTTAAGTGAAAAGGGCAAGAAAGGGGAGAAAGTATAATTATACAGATAACAACTTTTGTGACTATTTTGGCTAATTCATGTTTTTCCTGTGAGACTCAAGTTTTATATGTGACATAGAGGTGCATCTCCAGATCCTGGCAGGGCATGGAGTGTTATAGGTGATCACTCGTGGTCATCAAATGGTCTCTTGCTTTTAATATGACCTTAAGAAAATCACTTTGAATAGGACCATAGACTCATTAGTAATCTGTTTGGTGTTTATGGTTTTGTTCTAGTCCATCAGAAGGACATATTCTACAAGTCATCCTTCTAAATCTGTGGGATGTAAATGAACTTCTTGTAAATATATGAATATAGGGAAAATGCTGCCCTTCAGTTGTGGGCAGGCTCTCTTCTGAGTAATAATATTTACAATTTCATGACTTCGTAGTTTTCATTCTGAAGAATGCAATTTGACACCGAATTTTCAGTTTTTTAAATTAAGCCTTCTGTCTTCACATCCAGATTAGGAAACGATCCTTTGTAGCTGAAGATTATAACATAGAGCTGACTAATGTTTAAAAAGAAAATAAAGGCCAGATTAGGAAATCATCAACCACAAAAAATGTATGGGGTTTTCCCCAATATCACATCATGCTGACTTAATTGGTGCTTAGAGTTTAAGGAGTTAAGGTGTGAGGTCACTTCATGAAGTAATGGTTTATTATGAATTTGCCTGCAAGAGTATACAACTTGGGAATTCATACAAAGGATTTTTTTGAAGGATGATGACGACATCTGGCTTTAATGCTTACAAATGCTAATTAGTCATCTGTATGGGTGGTTTATCATGATGCTGGAACTGATATGGTGATACAGGAAGCATGTGTGTGTGTAAGCATGTTTTATTGCCCTATATTTACTTGTGTGCTCAGGAAAGTACCATTTGTCTTTTTATTGTTGAGTATGTACTCAGTACTGTGGTTTTGGACTGAAAATTTTGGCTTACACAATATTCTGGTGGAGAAAGGAAGTCCCAGGTGGTGTTTTTATAGGCTAGCCCTTGGGAAGTGATATATATAAACTATGAGCTTTGGGGATGTAGTTCAGTTGGGAAGGGACTTGCCTGGCATGCACAAAGCCGTTGACTTAATCCCCAGGACAGCATAAAGCCTATATAGTAGCACACACCTGGAACCCGAGCAGGATTGTGGATTTAGAGGTCAGACAATCAGAAACTCAATGTCATCACTTAAACTACATAAGACTTTGTCCAAAGCAAAACAAATTATAAAACACCTCTTTGTTGTGGAATATTACTTTAACCTGTGTTTCCTTTGTTTCTGCTGCTTTTCTTAATGATGGAAAGACATGTTACATTTGTTTGATTAAAAACGGTTAATCTGGGGTCAGGAGGCTGAGTTAGCAAGTAGTTCAGAGTGGTAGAGAGGAAGTGAGTGTAGTGAGGGTTCAGAAATTGGTGCTGAACACAAGGACACTCCTCTTTCAGGAGTTGCTAGCCAGGAGAGGTTAGGTACTTGCTATTCAGCCTCTCTGAGTGAGCAGAATTTCACCGCAACCTTTGAATCTTGAATTCCACAGGAGGACTGAGATTAAGATAGTTTCCTTTAACAGCCATGATAGAGCAGGTGCCTGAGGGAACAGAATTCCAGCCTGGTTGCTTTACTGCTACTGGTAGCTACAGAGTTGCAATTGCCAATTGGGACAGCAGTTGCTTAAGGTGCAGACACTGTATCCAATGAAAAACAACCTCCCAAACACACTCGGAAAAAAACTACACGACCTAAGGGCCATCACAGTCTAGACTGGAAACCCCTCAGTAGCAATGTAGGGTTGAGAAACTTTTTAAAATATGGGAGAGACAAATGACTTTTATCGTGACAGAATGTCCATATTGCAGATTCTAATTGGGTGTGGTGTGATATGCCTTTAATCTCAACACTTGGAGGCATTTGGATTGGAGAGACAAGAGTTCAAGGTCAACCTGAGCTATGAGATCTTATTTCAAAAAAAAAAAGGAAATTAATAAAATCATAAAAAGGGAATACCCTTGTCAAGTTGTGATGATGTATCAAAGGATACCCCTGAATATCTACAAAATAATTCTCTCCTTTCAAAATATCTGAGACAAGATCTTCATGTATCATATCTACGACAATGGATTACAGTGGATTGAATGAAGAAAAAGATTTGGTAATCCAGCTGTCTTTTATGAAGCCAGACAATGTACAGTGTAAAACAGCGTCTTTCTAAGTGGGGCTGTATGCACACCTTAAAACCCAAGCACTGTGGAGGCAGAGGCAGGCAGATCACTGTGAGTTTGAGGTCAGCCTGGTCCATAGAGAGAGAGAGAGGCACAGGACAGGTTCCAAAGCTACAGAAAAACCCTGTAGTGAGGAGGCGAGCAGGCCTGCATTTTGTCCCACCTGGCTACAGCACGGCTAGCTTATACCCCGAAATAACAACACACAAATTATATTCATTTAA
>LOEQ01004619.1:11387-40894 GCA_001685075.1 Bramus lutescens | reverse complement strand
AGAAAGGGGGAGTCAGCCAGCCAGTTGGGGTTCAACCAGACGCAGAGGAAGCAGGAAAGCAGGATGGGAAGTATGTAGATGAGGTACAGTGAACCTTGGGACAGCACACAGATGAATAGAAGTGGGATAATTTAAGTTTAAAAGGAGCTAGCGAGAAACAAGCCTAAGCTAAGGCTGAGCATTAGTAATAATTCTCTGCTACAGGTGACATTTACATTTTCATAATAGAAATCTTTCACTTCCTTTCTTAGGCTTATTTTGAGATATTTTTTCCTTGAGACTGTTATGAATGTTTCCCCATACTAGTTTATTTCTCTGTAATTTCATTGTTATTATAGAAAAGTTATTGATTTTAAAAAGTTTTATTTATTTGAGCAACCTCCACAGGATCAAGATTGAGCCAGTGACCTTCACCAGAACAGGCCTGAGCCAGTGACCTTTGCAGGAGCAGGCCTGAGCCAGGGACATCTGTGGGAGCAGTTTCTAGCCAGTGACCTCCATGGAAGCAGGTACTCATGACCTCCGCGATTGCAGAGCGAACCCCAGAAGTGCCAAGTGACCTCTGGGAGCACTGAGTAACCTCCGCGGTGACTGGAATTGTGGCTCCCACTCCACCATGAAGAGCAACCATCTGAGCCTTGGATCCACTGGCACCTGGAAGAGTGTTTAACAGAGACATGGCCCCAACTACACCAGTCATAGGAAAAGATGGGTAAACATGGTAAGAACATGCTCACTACCACAAAGAGCACCATGACACTAACAAAAACTGGTGGCTCTGAAACAACAAGACTTGAACACACCAATACAGATGAAGCAGAAGAAAATGACCTAAAAATAACTTTAGGGAATGTTTGAGGCCCTTAAAGAGAAAAATAAAAGATGAAATGAAGGAAAAGACAAAAAAAATTAGAAGAAATCAACAAATCCCTTAAAGAAAACCAAGAAAAAGCAATCAAACAGGCGAAAGAAATGATTCAAGACTTGAAAACCAAAATAGAGACAATAAAGAAAACACAAACTGAGAGAATTCTGGAAATGGAAAATTATCAGGAACCACAAATACAAGCATAAACAGCAGAATACAAGAGACGGAAGAGAGAATATCAAGTGTTGAAGATATAATAGAGGAAATAGAATCATCAATCAAAGAAAATATTGAATCTAACAGAAGCTTAACACAAAATATCTAGGAAATATGGGACACCATGAAAAGACCAAGCCTAAGAAAATAGAGCTTGAAAAAGGAGAAGTCCAACTCAAAAGCATGGAAAATACGTCCAACAAAATTGTATAAGAAAACTTTCCCAACCTAAAGAAAAATATACATATATATGAAGATAAAAGAAACTTAGAGAACACCAAATATCTGGACCAAAAATAAAGATCCCCTCACCACATAATAATCAAAACACTAAACACACAAAATAAAGAAAGAATATTAAGAGTTGCAAAGAAAAAAAGGCCAAGTAAAATATTAAGACAGACCTATCAAAATGACACCCGACTTCTCAATGAAAACAATGAAAGCCTGAAGGTCCTAGTCAATATTTAATCAACACCTAGCTACAAACCCAGCCCTACACAAAGTACTTAGAAGAGAAACTATAACCAAAAAAAGTTAGCTACACCCACAAAAATGCAGATAATAGTTGATCTCACAATAACAAATTCCAGAGAAGAGAAACACACACACAATAACATCACCAACAACAAAAACTAAAATAACAGGAACAAGCATACACTTGTCATTAATATCCCTTAATATTAATTCATCTATAAATGGCCATAATCTAACAAATGACATAAAATATCTTGGAGTAACTCTAACCAAACAAGTTCTGTATGATAAGAACTTTAAATCTTTGAAGAAAGAAATTGAAAAAGATACCAGAAAATGGAAAGATCTTCCATGCTCTTGGGTAGGTTGAATTAACATATTAATAATATTATTAATAACATAATAAAGTGGAAATCTTACCAAAAGCAATCTACAGATTCAATGCAATTTCCTCAAAATCCCAGAAAAAATTTTCACAGACCTTGATGCAACAATATTCAACTTCATATGGAAAAACAAAAAAACCCAGGATAGCCAAAACAATCCTGTACAATAAAGGAACTTCTAGAGGCATCACTATCTCTGACTTCAAACTCTACTACAGAGCTACACTACTGAAAACATACTGGCATTGCATAAAAACAGACAGGAGGACCAATAGAACCAAATCAAAGACCCAGATATCAACTCAAACACCTACGAACACTTGAATTTTGACAAAAAATAAAAAGTATCAAATGGAAAAAGAAAGCTTATTCAACAAGTGGTGCTGCCATAACTGGATATCAACATGTAGAAAAATAGATCCATATCTATCACCATGCATAAAACCAAAGTCCAAATGGATCAAAGACCTCAACAGAAAGCCAACACCACATCAGACAAAGAACTGATCTCTAAAATATAAAATGAACTCAAGAAATTGGTCATCAGAAGAACAAATAATCTGATTAAAAAAAGGGGTACAGACCTAAACAGAGAACTCTCTACAGAGAAATCTAAAATAGCTGATAGACACTTAAGGAAATCTTCAGCATCCTTAGCCATCAGAGAAATGCAAATCAAATAACTCTGAGATTCTATCTTACACCTGTAATAAGAATGGCCAAGATTAAAAACACTGATACTGCTTATGCTGGAGAGGATGTGAGGTAAAGGGAACACTTCTCCATTGCTGGTGGGAGTGCAAACTGGTACAGCCTCTTTGGGTATCAATATGGCAATTTCTTAGAAAATTAGGAAACAACCTACGTCATGACCCAGCAATACGACTTTTGGTTATATACCCAAAGGACATTCAATTGTAGCAAAAGGACAGGTGCTCAACTATGTTAATGGCAGCATTGTTCGTTATATTCAGAACCTGGAAACAACCTAAATGTCCCTTGACTGAAGAATGGATATGGAAAATGTGGTACATTTGCACAATGGAGTACTACACAGCAGAAAAAAATAATGACATCTTGAAATTTGTGGGCAAATGGATGGATCTAGAAAACATCATATCGAGTGAGGTAACTGAGAACCAGAAAGTCTAATATCATATATAATCACACATAAATGGCTTTTAAACATAAAGCAAAGCAAAACTGGTGTACAATTCACAGTCTCAGAGAACCTAGACAACAAAGAGAACTCTATAAGGGACATACATGGATCTAATCTACATGGGAAATAGAAAAAGACAAGATCTCCTGAATAAATTGGGAGCATGGGTATCATGGGAAGGGAAAGAAGAGTGACAAATATTTACAGTGTACAAGAGCATTATCCCACAGCATTGAATATATTAATCCACTAAGTTTTCTAGCTAAATCTTTGGAAGTTTTAAGCATAAGATCATTTAATTTCCAATTAAGAATAACTTGACTTCTTCCTTTTCTATTTTGATGTGGGATTCCCCTTTGTATGTTGTGAATATCATTGGTTAATAAAGAAACTTCTTTGGGCCTATAACAGAGCTATAGGGGAACAGAGCTAGGTGGGGAAAACTAAAGTGAATGCTGGGAGAAAGAAGAGTGGAGTCAAGAGAAGCCATGGAGCCACCAGAGACAGATGTGTTGAAACTTTGCTGGTAGGCCACGACCTCAGGGTGATGCACAGATTAATGGAGATGGGTTAAATTAAGATGTAAAAGCTAGCCAANTCCTTCCTTCCTTCCTTCCTTCCTTCCTTCCTTCCTTCCTTTTTTCTTTCTTTCACTTTGGGCACTGTATTGAATGAGAGAAGAGAGAGTGGACACCCTTTTTTCATTCCAAATTTCAGTAGACATTATCTCACTTTTTCTACATTAGTATAATTTTATAGATGGATTGGGCATATAAAGACTTTTTAATGTTGAAGTTTGCTCCTTCTGTCCTAGTTGCAATGGGGTTTTTATTATGATGTTAAACTTCATCAAAAACTTATTTATTGATTGGGATGACCATGTGGTTTCCATTCTTAAGTCTTTTTTAAATTTAATTTTGGATGTATATTTTATTTTATGTGTATGACTATATTGTTTTTATGTATATATGTTGATCACATGACTGCCTAGTGCCCACAGAAGTCAGAAAAGAGTGTTGGAACCATTGGAATTGGAATAATGGATGTGAGCCAGTAAGTGTGTGACGGGAACTGACCCTGGGACTTCTACAAGAGCAGCAAGAGTTCTTAGCCTCTGAGACATCTTTCCAGCTTCATGTACTTATGCCTTTTTATGTTCTGACATAGACTTATTAGTTTGTAAATTTTGAAGCAATGCCCCTTTCCTGAATTCAATCCATACTGGTCATGGTATATAATCTTATTTTGCTCCTAAAATTCAAATTTCAAGAATTTTATTGAGAAGTTGTTTTGTTATGTTCATCAGAAATATTGGTCTTTTATCTTACTTGTGTGTCATTGTCCAGTTTTGGCATTATGGTGATGCTGGCTTTGTGCAATGAACTTGGTAATGTTCCTTCTCTATTTTATGGGAATAGTTTGAGAAAAATTGGTGTTAGTTTTTCTATTAATGTTTAATAGAATTCAGATGAATAAATCTGATATTGAAGTTTCTTTATTGGGAGGTTTTTGTTATGCTTGCATCTCACTGATTGTTTCAAAATCCTTACATGAATTTTCTATCTACATGGTTTAATTTTGATGGGTAATTACATTTTAAAGTGGTCTCCAATTATTCTCTGTATTTCAATGACATCTGTAGCACCCTCCCCTCTTAATGACTAATTTTATTAATTTAGAGTTTCTCTCTCATTTAATTACTTTGTTTATAAGCTTGTCAGTCTGCACAATGATTTTTTTCAAGAAGAATTACTTTTGAATCAGTCCAAAGCATTGTTCTTTCAGTCTCTATTTCACCATTTCTGTCCTGATCTTTGCTATTCATTGCCATGTTCTGCTTTTCATTTTTGGATTGGTTTCATTTTCCTAGAATCTTATTAGGTTACTGATTTGAGATTTTTTTTATTTTTTTTCTTTTTTTTAATTGAGAACACTCAGAGCTATGAACTCTTTTCTTAGAAGTGTCTCGAATTTTCTAGTGGGTTCTCTCTTCATTTTCATTTTATTCTGGGAACTTTTAAATTTTCTTCCTGATTTTGTCAAGAACCCAGTATTCATTTAAAAGTGTTTTTGTTTGTTTGTTTCTGTGTTTTTGTATTTTTTTCCTGGTTACTGATACCTAGTATAATTTCACTATGATCTTATAAGCTATGAGGTGATTTTGGTTGGTTTTTATTTGTTAAGACTTGATTCATGACCAAGATTGTGGTATATTTTAGGAGACATTCCATTGATTGCTAGAAAATATGTATTTTGTCTTTTTGTATATAATATTTTGTATGTATCTGTGAAGTCTATTTGATCTATGGTATAATTTATCTCTTTGGGTTTTGTTTTTGTTGTTGTTGTTGGTGATGATGATAATGATAATGATTTTGGCTTGAATGACTTAACTAGAGATGAGGCGGTTTTACTAAAACTACCCATTGCAATGCTAAAGCACATTCCTAATCAGTCTTAATTTGTCCTAATTAGTCTTAATAATAAAAACCTAGAGTCAGATATGAGGTAAAGGCTGAAATATTAGAGAAGTAAAGGAACAACCAAAGTCACCTCTCACCTCTCCAAATAGCTCCTATCTGTGCCCCATCTTATCACTTCCTCTCCCCACCCAGCCTCATCACTTCCTGTCTCTTTGTACAGACCTCCAGACCTCTATGGTTAACTATTGGCTAGCTCTACCCTCTGATCTCCAGGGAATCTTTATTTGTCAGAGCACAAACAAAATATCAGAACATTGTGTATCAGGACATATCTGATCTTTTATGTCCAATTAGTGTTTGTTTTATGAAATTGGGAGCCCCAGTGAAGGAAGAAGCAAGATTAAACATAAAAGCTAAAGAAGATGGGGGAATAAGTACATTATGGATGGAGGGAAGAAAAGAAAAATAAAGAACTCATTAGAAAAAAAGAAGAAAAAACAAAATAGATTTTCCCAATAGTAAAAAATAAGATTAATGTAAGAAGGAGAATTAAAAAGTAATACTATAGAAACATTAAAATGTTGCTGAGGTAATATCAAAATACTTTTAAAATGTCAATATTTTGGAAAAAGAAGAAAACTCAATGACAAAATGGAAAAAAGAAGCTAAGGAAAATCAAGAGAATGAAAGAAAGAAAGAAAAGAGAAGAAGAATAAAGAATGAAGAAAAAGGGGTACATTGGAGTAGCTGCTTGCTGATTCTTCAAACATTCGGTAATGGGGTTGGAGAGATGGCTGAGCATATCAGAGCACTTGTTACCCTTTCAGAGGACTCAGGGGTAGTTCCTAGCACACACACCGTGGCTTGTAATCATCCACAACTCTAGTTCCCTCTCCTGGCCTCCATGGGCACCAGATGCTCACGTGGCACACATACATACATGCAGGCAAAACATTTATTCATATAAAATAAAGTAGTTCTAAAAAAAACCCTTTACAATTGGAGAATGTTAATTATATGTATGGAGAGGAGGGGTCAGTTTAACTTATGGACTTAACTTCCTTTGTTTTATGCTGTTCCTGTGCTGTCTTGACAAGGCATATCAGGAGCCAGTCTCTGCTGGTCACACTTGGCTTTGCCTTCTCTTGTTTGGGCAGATTTCTGTCTCACTTTCCCGAGAGTCCCTAATTCTTACTCCTTGGGCAGCTGTTGCACCTCAGGGATGTCTCCCAAGAGTGTTGTGTGTGTGGGAAGCGCCACAGCACTGAGATCAGTACAGTCAGAGACGTTATCTTCATACTTTAAAGGCCGCCTCGGTATTAATCATGCTGCCGGAGGGATAGAGCTGTGGGTACCAGATGCTCCTTGGGAACTTCAGAGTTCTCACACTCGACAGCGATGAAAGACAGGTTGCTAGAGAACTTGGCTGACCTCGGGTTCAGAGCCATCAAATTTTGAGTAATTCTCAGCTAAAGAGTTCTGTTTCCAGCCACCAAGGACAGGACTCCCTCTATTTACGTACACCCCAACTTGTTCTATCCTCCCACTGCGTGTACTCTTAGTTCCATCAGGTCCTGGCGCTACTGCTGCCCACAGCTCCCTCTCGGAGCCTTCCCTTTCCCAGAGGCGGTGGCGGGCCAAACTGTGCTTTTCTGACCGGTGGTTGTTTACAGTTCTCAGGCCCATGGGAGCAGGCGTTTAGTAACGATTTCTCTCTAAAGACGGTGTCAGGTCTGTGTCCTCTGAGTCACAGTGTGACACAATGGGATTCTCTCCACCGCTGGTTCATCTGTGGAAGAATCAGTGCATTTCAAAGCCCACCACTAGCTTTGAACATTCTGCTTACTGTGGCTGGTCCGGAGGACAGGCCTGCCTTACTTCTCTTGGACTTACCTCATGGAAGAGGCTTCTGAGTCCCCTTTCCATCTAGAAACTCAAGGCTGAGACTGCATCGTGCTGGCTCCTCTAATGCTGCACCTTGTCTCTGCTCTTCCCCACTGTCCTCTTAGCTCCTTTATGGGGTTCTGAAGCTTTAGTCTATTTCCTGTCTCTGGCCTGAAGTCCATTTTGCTTTTCTGACTGTCTCCTTCACTGACAAGAGGTTCCCAAGAGCAGCCTCTTCTCTACAGTCTTACCCAGAATATTTCCATTCAATAATTTTAAAAACAATAAAGGAATCTTCAACCCCCAAAGTCTGAGAACTATTGATATAATGCTTACCAATTTTCTCAGCCACCCTTTAATCTACTTTTAATATCAAAGACAACATTATAAACAGGTTTAATGTTGCTTTTCCCTTTGTACTGTTCATCCATTCATTACTATCATTTTAGTACTATCTGTATACTGAATGAAGAGGAGTGAAGGAAAAAGAGACAGAAAAGACAAATTAAAGAGAATGAAGTTAATGCTACTATATGCCAAGGAATTACTGCACAGCCAGAGGGAAACCGCATCTGGTACTGGAGATCTAGCCAACTACTTCCAGCTAGTGAAGCCATGGGTCTTGGAGAAGACCCTACAACCACCACTTTACTAAACCACCATAATCCCTAACTACATTCCAAATGTTTGTCCTCATAGCCACAGATACGAGAACTTCTCACTCTTCATTAAAGAAACTCTATTTGCAACAGACAGCAATGATTGCAAATACCACAGCAATCAAACTGCAGAGTCAGGCTCCACAATGGATATGTCTACAAAACACTCCTGCACCCAAGACTCAGGGAACATTGCAGAGGAGGGAACAGAAAGATTATAAAAGTCAGAGGACGGGGGAGTGTGCTGAGAAGTTGTGTTTACTAGGATTGACAGAAGGTACACCCATAGAATCTCACTAACATAACATGCTCAAACATGACAACAACAACAACCTGACATGTAGAGTAGATGGAGGAAAGTCCATATAAGACCTCAGCTCTGCACAAAGAAACACAGGCAAGTGAAGGATGCTAACGCTAATAGTGGAAGGAATAGTCTTCCTTAAGGATGAGAACATCAATGGGCTACCCAATACCAAATAGTAAAGCAACATTACACAGACTGAGTATGGAATACTTGGTAATATATATGTATACACACATGCGTGTAACAATAATTAATGAAAAAAGAGGCCATGAGTATGGATCTTAAGTGCAATTATAGAACTGTTGGTTACTGCCAAGGTGCGCATGCCGCTACTGCAGGTTTAGGGTTATGGTGCCATGCTGGCTGTTGTTGTGCTTCTACTGTCCAATGTGTAAAGTATTCTGCTTTTAAAGGCTCATTGATTTTTATTATTTATGCATGTATGTCTGATTTTCTGTATGTGCATCATATCATGACATACAGGTTCCCCGGGAGGCCAGAAGAGGGTATCACAGCTCCTCTAGAACTAGAGGTGGGAATTGGAGTTAGAGCTACCAGATGTGGGTATTGGAAATTGAACCCAGGTCTCCGGCAAGGGCGGCAGATACTCTTACCCACCTCTCCAAATGGTGAAGTATTGCACACTCCTACAGCTGTTTACTTGTTACTCACAGGTGCTTTTGCACAATAGCAGTTGAGCAGTTGTGATAGAGATCTTAAGTACCTGTCAGGCCCTAAAACATTTGTTCTTTGGTTCTTTACAGAAAAATTGTGCTAATTCCCTCCCTCATACCTTGTTTCTTTACATGGTTTAATTTAATTAAAATCAACTCAGAGAAACTTCATACTGAACTATGTTCCCACATTTCTCTGCATGAAGTTATTAACCACAATCACCAAGGGAATAAAATTTTGAGTAACTAAAGGTTTTTTATAGTTAAAATTACCTGTAAGACAAAATTCAGATTAACCAAAGTGCTGATGTAATGCCTGGCTCTTGTAGAGATACGGCTGTGCCTGAGGCAGCACACTGTACCTTTCCACAGCTTCTTTTCTGGGACTTTTCTCTGACCAAAGTACATTGCTCCTTTGTGGATATCTCCCTTATTGTCAGCACTATCCCCTAACACTTGACACCTAACACAACAGGTCAGCCTCAAGTCAAGTCAGTGTCTCTAGAGAACTAGAGATGAGACCTCTGAGACAGGTGGTCACCAGAGGTTGCAGATTTGCCTAATGATAATGCTTTTAGCCCTGAATGCACTTTGCTAGTTTCAAATTAAATGATCCTTTTCACTTTCTGCATTTATTCTTTCTACCTGGGTCCTGAAAGCATGTATGACTTTTTCAATAAAAAAAAAACAAGAAATAAAAAAATAGTATTGAAATTTCTCATAAACTGCTTTCAGATTTATGGTGTTACATTGTAAATAACATTTTACACAAACTAGGGTTGTGCAACACTGTATGTTCTTTTTATATGTTCTTTCATAACATAGTATATATGGCCCAGAACTATCCAATAGTTAAGCTTAAAAAAATTGGAGTAATACATTCTTCACCAATCACTGTTATTGAAAATGGCATTTGTTTTTTTTTTTTATGGTACTTGACCTGGTAAGATTTTGGTGTGAATTACCAATGTCCATGGCTTTGACTTATATGCAGGGAAATTGGGAAAGGAAGATTGGACAGAGACAGAAGGGAGATGGAGAGGAGGGGAAGCTGCAGCTTTGGTTCTCCAGTCAGAGGCCCTCACCTCATATCATCTTTTATTTTACTTTAGTTATTAGTTCTACCTTTGGGAGAAGAAGGACTTTTCCAGAAATGTCTCAATAACTATTACATTTATAAATATTCAAGTAAGGTGGTTGGCTGGTAAAAGCATTTGCCAACAAGCCTAGTGACTTGAGTTTAATCCCTGAAACCCTTGTGGTGGGAGGAAATAAATGATTCCTGCAAATTGCCTTCCGATCTCGGTACATGCATGATGGCATACATGCACCCACTCATTCATATTATTGCCCAAAATAAAGAAATATATGTATAAATAAAAATATTATTCAGAACTTGGTGTGGCTCATCCTCGCACTTATGAGGGGAGATAGCCAACTGTAGGAGAGTTGGCTCATCCTCGCACTTATGAGGGGAGATAGACAACTGTAGGAGATTTGGAATTCAAGACCATTCTTGGCTACATAGGAAGTTTGAAGCCAGGCTAAGCTCCATGAGACCCTGTCTAAACCAAACCAAACAAACATACTTGGATTAGGAGCTGTTATTCACCCCTGAACATAGAGTGCTAAGGTCATGAAGTTTATTTCAGGGAGGAAAGTGTATGCTATCACAGTATTTAATAAGGTAAATAAGTTTAAAAAGTCCATAAATCATAAGGCTATTTATTTTACCTTTCTAAAACATACAGTAAATTGCCTGTTTAAAATGTGATAGTAAGAATTTGAACTGTTTTGCCATTTTATTTAATGTGCTACTCTCCTTCCCTTCTTTGTTTGCTATGTTTTCTTTTGTTTTTACTTGATTTGTGCAGCTTTCTGACCCACAATTTTCTAAACTTCCAGTTACAGGGATGCAGTTTCCTCTTCTGGCCTCCATGGGCTTCACACATGTCATGCAGTGCCAGACATATTTGTGAGCAAAACACCCATAAACATAGAAAACAGAAGGAAATGTACCAATCACAGAAACGGAAGCTTCGATGGAGCTGCTTTCCTCATAACAGAAATAACAGACATGTAGCTGTGCATGCAGAAGCACAAGGGTTTTGATGTGGTCCTCTCCTGCCTTGCCCAAATCCGTTCGCAGGTTGTGCTGAGGTATGACAACTGCTGCACGCTGCTTCATTCATGTCCCCTGCTAAACAGACAAATTAGCCCCTGCTTTTTCTGAACCCCATATTTCTGATAGTGTGTTGGCAAAGTCCTATCAACGTTTGACGGTGAATTGTTTGGCCCATGGAATCAAATCTTTAGAACTTCTTTGTCAAAAAACAAAACAAACAAACAAACAAAAAACCCCGAACAAAAAGGACATGTGGAAGGTGGAGTCAGGAGGGCCAGAGTCATTTGCTTAAGGAGAATCAAAGCTATACAATGATATTCTGTTCTGGAAAAATATGTCTACTTGTTGTTATTTGAGTTGCTGGTGATTTTTGGTTTCCAAGTTGCCATATTTTCTAGATCCCATTTTACCTCTCTTTTTCTTTCTCCAGTTCTGGGCTCTTCAGCTCTTCCCTCCAGGATTCAGTTCTCGGCACATTGCCTCATGATTCTAACCAATCCTGTTGACTTTTTCCAACGGCAGATTGAATCTTAACCCAGAGTTCTAGACTCAAAAGTAAATTTCCAATCTATCTCTCGGAAGTCAAGACTAAATTTTCTCATCTCCGTCTCTCGGTCTGTCTCTCTCCCCCCCCTTCAGTTTTTTTTGAGGCAGGATCTCACTATGTAGCTCTGGTTGTCCTGGAACTCACTATATAGACCAGGAAGGCCTTGACATCACAGAGATATGCCTGCCTCTGTCACCTGGTGTAGGAGTTCATTCTGTTTGTGTGTTGCTTTCATTGGTTAGTGAATAAAGAAACTGCCTTGGCCTAGTTGATAGGATGGAACTCAGGTAGGCAAAGAAAACAGAACTGAATGCTGGGAGGAAGAAGGACAGAGTCAGGGAGAAGCCATGGATCCTCTGCCTGGTTAGAATCTTTCCCAGTAAGCCATAGCCACGTGGTGATATACAGATTAATAGAAATGAGTTAAATCGAGATGTGAGAGTTAGCCAATAAGAGGCTAGAGATAATGGTCCAAGCAGTGATTTAATTAATACAATTTCTGTGTGGTTATTTCAGATGTAAGCTAGCTGAGTGGCCAGGACAAACAAGCAGCCCCCTCCTCTACAACAGTCACCCAAGTGCTGAAATTAAAGGCATACATCATTATACCCATATGACTCTGCTTGCTTTCTTGTTTCCATGAATATGGGTAATTGTCAAGCCAAAATTATTATGTCTCATGGATTTCTGGATTGTGCTACCTTCTATTCTTGCTTCTTTCGAATCATCTCCAATTCAGAGACATCATACCGTGGAACTATTTCCTAAGGCTCCAGCCTGGAATCTAGTTCTCATGGCTTTCTTCTTTTCCTTCAACATACAACCAACCTTTATGATATTTTTATAAAGCCAAGTGTGGTGGCTCAAACCTAAAGTTCCAGCACTTGGAAGGTTGAGGCGGGAGGATTGTTGTGAATTTGATTCAAGATCAACCTGAAATATATAGTGACTTCCATACTAGCCTGGGCTATAATGAGAGACCTTGTCTCAAATATATTAGTGTGTGTGTGAGGTAAGACATATTTAAATTCTAACTTATGTCTGTCTTCTACTGTTGCTCAAAGCATATATTGTCTAAGTCAAAGGTACCTCTCTTGAAGATATTTAAAATGTTTTAAGAACTTAGGACTTTTCATGACAGTGAGACACATCTGCTTCTGGCAGCACCAATAACTTCAAGAGGAAGATGGGCACCAAAGAGGCTCCTTATGGAGTTGGTTAGATATTTGGGCAAGAAACTGCTCTTGCCTGGACTGCTTGATGAACTAGACATACAAGACCCACAGAAAAATCACTGCTAAGCTTGCCTAAAGGTGAGATGGTCCTTCAGGGTTTCTGCTTCATGAAAGAGTCTGCCAGACATTCTGCAAGACGCAGAAGAAAGTGACTGACAAGCTGCCAATATAGGTGAAACTGTCTTTGAAACTTCCTGCTTCATGGAAATGTCTGCTGGATACTATGGGCCTTTAGGTTGAAGATGGATGTCCCAATGGTACAGAACTTTGGGTGACTGTCCAAGCAGCAAGATGTCTCTGTCATTTCTAGAGTTTTGGATGTTGCTTACAATGCACTTCTTTTTACTTAGGTAATATTATATCCTTCTGGAGTTTTTGATGGAGTTGAAGAATGCCTATCCACCTTAAATACATCTCTGTCCATCTAGAAAATCTAACCAACATGACTACAAGCTTGACTATTATAGATGATTATCTATTAAGCTATATTTCTCAGTTATACATTACACTTTTAAATGCTCTGCACAAACACAATACCTTAATCAAGAGCAGAAATATACATATAATAAAATTGACCTTAAATTCATATCAATAGACCAAGATCCATACCAACGCAAATGTCTATAGCAGAAGATGGTTGTAATGTCTCCTTGCCTGAATACCTATTTTCACTCCTGACACCAGAGAATGTGTTGTTAATAAAGTAAGCAATATGGTCTGTTGTGGAATATTATTTTAAGATGTGTTACATTTGTTGATGCTGTGGAATATTTGTTTAATGATACAAAAATGTGTTGCATTCTTTTATGTTCCATTTGTTTAACTCTGTGAAGCTGTGTTACTTTGCCTGCCTAAAACAACCTGATTGGTCTAATAAAAAGCCAATTGGCCAATAGCTAGACAGAAGAGGGATAGGCAAGGCTGCTAGGTAGAGAACAAAGTAAGAAGAATGAGAAGATCGAGGATTGAGAAAAGGAGGAGAGGAGGATGTTGGGGGCCAGTCAGGCAGTCACATAGTCAGATACAGAATAAGAAGGAAAGAAAAGATATACAGAAATAGAGAAAGGCAAAAGCCCCGAGGCAAAAGCTAGATGGGATGGTTTAGGTTAAGAAAAGCTGGCTGGAAATAAGGCACGCTAAGGCTGGATGTTTATAAGAAAAAATAAGTCTCCATGTATTTCTTTGGGAGCTGCAAAAATTTATTTATGTTGTTGCAATGACATCCTGTTTGATGTGGGATGGAGAGGGACACTTTTATCATCTATGCTATCTCCATATGTGTGTGGATGTATGCTGTGGGACATTGGTCTGTATCCTGTCAATTAAATAAACACTGATTGGCCAGTAGCTAGGCAGGAAGTATAGGCTGGACAACCAGACAGGAAGTAGAGGTGGGTCAATGAGNGTGGGTCAATGAGAACAGGAGAATTCTGGGAAGAAGGAAGCCCACTCCTCTGCATTCCTTTCCCAGCCACAGAAGAAGCAAGATGTAACTACCCCACCGAATAAGGTACCAAGCCACATGGCTAACACAGATAAGAATAATGGGCTAATATAAGTTATGAGAGTTAATAAGAAGCCTGAGCTAATGGGCCAATCAGTTCATAGTTAATGTAGACCTCTGTGTGATTTCTTTGGGACTTAATGATGGCAGGAACCTCTGTTTATGTGTTGCTTTCATTGGTTAACGAATAAAGAAACTGCCTTGGCCTAGTTTATAGGGTGGAACTTAGGTAGGTGGAGAAAACAGAACTGAATGCTGGGAGAAAGATGGGCAGAGTCAGAGCCACCATGGATCCTCTGCCTGAGACAGACATTGGTTAGAATCTTTCCCGCTAAGCCACTGCTTGGCCCATTAGTTCTAGCTTCTTGTTGGCTAACTCTTATATTAATTTAATACATTTCTATTAATCTGTATATCACCAAGCAGTGTTTTAATTAATATAGTTTCTGTGTGGTTATTTAGGGTGTAAGCTAGCTGGGTGGCCGGGAAAAACGAGGGGTCCCTTCCTCATGTAACAGATGTATGTGTATACATGCATGTGTATGGATATTAGTCCTCAGGAGCAGTTCCACACTGTTTTTGTTTGTGAAGGACAGATTCTCTCACTGGAACCTGGGACTTGCCAGTTATACTAAGCTGGCTGGGCAGTAAGTTACAGAGATCCATCTCTCTCTGCCTCTCCAGTGCAGGTATTGTAAGTGTCTACCAATCTGTCTTTTTTTTTTATTTTTTTATTTATTTATTTTTTTTTTACAAAACAGGGACTGGTGATCAAACTAAGGCCATTATGTGTGTATGGCAAGCACTTTTATCAACTGCACTATATTATATAAGGGCACACACATATTTACTCTGTATTGTGTAAAGGAATCTGCATATGCACTTTAAAAAATACTCAGTTATCAGTCTGCTTGTTCTGAGTTAACCCCTAACCCTGGGACAGGGAGTGGTACCTGGGCTGATACTAAAAGACTCTGCCAGAGAGTGTCTGAATCCAGCTCTGTAGAAAGACAATGGCAGGAGAATTTCGGGAAATGATGAGAGAGGCATCAACACTGGGAATCTCTGGGAGGGGCCTGACCACCTCACGGGGGCAGCAGCACTGAAGTCTGGAAGGCCTGGAAGGCAGGAGATGAGGCATACTACAAGTTCTTTCTGACACCTCTGGTCACCACTCTCAGAACAAAGTGCAAGTTAAGGACAGGATTCCTGTGTCCGATCAGGTGCTTTTGTGGCGACAGCCAAGACTGCCAGTGTTCTAGTAACACCGTTACCCTTCAAGCAACACCAAGACTTCCGTGGTGTTCTCTGCACTGCGTAACCCGCTGATCTCTAAGCTCTGCTCCACCATTTTACTACATTTACACCGCGCTCCAGTCACAGCGGGCCTTTGCTTCCTTTACGTTACCAGTGGTTTCCTATAATTCAGATCCCTGACCAAGTCACCTCCACAGAGAAGGCCTCATCTTCTTGCTCAATGATCCCTCACTGAAGGGACCCCCACTTATTTTTATGCACCAGCCCCTTAAACATTCACAGAGTTTCCTGTCTTGATTTTTATCTCTTCTTTACTTGTTTATTTTTGCCACCAGAATCTACGCTTTAAACTATAAACTCTATAAATCTTATTTGTCTTGCTCACTAGGATATTTCCATCCACAAGATAACATGTAGCACCTAAATAGCTTTTCAATCAGTATTTGTTAGGTTATAAATGGAAATATTTGAAACATAAAAACAAAACCATGAACCATTAGTTGAGAAATGTTTTAATTAAGCTATGGTACAACCATCTATGTTAGAGTCTAGAAAAAAAATAAATCACAGTAGTAATTTGAACAGAAAAGGTTTGACATTGCACAAAAGTGACTCTCCCAGGGTGTCAGCAATATGAAGATTTATTGCTTCCCAATGCCTGTTGTTTTTACTTTTATTTACATATTTATTATTGCGCACACTTGCACACACACAGAGGTTCCAAGACCTGTGTATGGAGGTCAAAGGTCAAAGATTCCAGAGCCTGTTCCCTTCTTTGTCCATGTGGGTCCTGAGGATGGGAACTCAGGTCATCAGACTTGGCGGCACTGGCCTCAGATTTGCAATATTGATCTTATGTGGTTCCCGTTACCAAGGTAATAGTGTAAAGTTCACCTAAATGAAGAGCTGATATCCATGCAGTAAACAAAGGCGATGATTTAGAGAACTTTCATTTGCTCTTTCTTGGGATACATTGATAAAATCAAATACAGTCTACTCCGAAGCCTCAATAATCAGGTTGTCTAATCATTGTGACCAAAGTGATCATTGAATACGCAGATATTTGGCCACAGCTGGGATAATAGGAAGTTGTGCTAGAGCTTTGGGTGGAATTTTCAGGAACTCACCTGTTAGGCCCCAAGACCACCATGTGGTGCCAGCTCTTTCAACACAACAACAGAAATGGAGAAACCAGACTCCTGAAGCTGTTCCACCAATCACTATACCCCGCTGTCTTAGAAAATTTGCTCCCTAGACTTCTCACTAGTGTCTCCTTCCTTATTTTTAAAGATTGCTCGAATTATTCTCATAACCTTTAAACAAGTGTTGCCTGCTGTGAAGAAAAAGCCAATGACACTATTTATTGTGTTTCTGAGTGCCGGAGTCACAATGGCTCAGATGACGTACTTCTTGATAGAAATAAGAAGGACATCTTTTTGTTTTGTTTTGCTTTGCTTTTTTTTTTTTTTTGAGACCTTGTCTCACTCCACAGCCTGGACTGGCCTTGAACTTATGGCATTTCTCTGCCTCCGCCTCTGAAGTGCTGAGATTATAGGTGTGAGCCACTATCTCCAGATGACACACTCACAAAGAAGAAATAATAATTAGTAATTAGTCTGAGAAGAGAGAAAATATTGGGAAGGCATAGAAAAGAATATGGTATGCTCCTCAAAAGACAGACTGGACAGAGATAGACCTGGGAACGCTCATATACTTGGGAGTATATGGAAGATGCATATGAAATATAAGAGGTTCACAGGAACCAGGTGTTCTAAGAGTTTTACCTGGAATTTGATAGAGAATTACTGACTTATATATTGGGAGGAAACATAGGAATACATGAAACTCATGGCAGGGTTCCAAATAGGCTATAAAAGGACTAGAGAGAAGAAATAAAACCCATCCCCAAACCAATATTTGTGGAACTTAATAAATAGAATTCACTGATAGGACTTGAGTGGGCATGATGGTACTTGTCTTTAATCCTAGCACTGGAGAGGCACAGGCAAGTGGATCTCTGAGTCTGAGACAGCTTGGTCTATGTGTGGGGTTCTAGGACAGCCAAGGCTAAATAGTAAGACCCTGACTCAAAAAAAAAAAAAAGCTCATCGAGGTTGAGAGTGACGGAGAGAGAAATTCTAAGCAGACCCTGCATTTCTGACTTGAATGTCTGGGGGGGGTGCCATTTGACAAAGATAGACACAGAGAACAAGATTCCTGGAGTCACATGATAAGCTCAGACTGGCACTTCACAAACAGTTCTGAGCCCGAACTCAAAGTTTAGATGTCATGAAGCAGGAGGAGTAATTGGTGCCTTGAACAGGAACAGATGATCAAGGAAAAAGGACACATTCTGACAAAAAGAGGCGGTGGGTGGGGCATCAAGTTTTATACGAGAAGATTTTAAACATTAAAAAAAAGAGTTGGAGGTGGAAAAGCAACAAGAGTGTAGTTTAACAGAAGTCTTGATGAGGCTTCAAGAAGGACATGGGGAAGAGAGTGGGAAGACCCGCTGGAAAGGATTCTGGCAAGGTGTCTAGGAACTTTCCACTGGATTTGGATTTGGTCATTAGTAAGATCGCTAACAACATTTTGATCAAATGTGGATTGAGGTAATTACATACTTGGCTAAACTAAGGGATGTATACATGCGTAAGAGAGCCCATGTGCGTGCGCGCGCGCACACACACACACACATGTAATAAACAAGTATAATAAAATACATGGGGGAAAAAGATATTCAGATAAGCAAACAGACTTCTTAAGTTTTTTTCCATTATTTTGATACAGTTTTATTTTATTTTATTTATTTATTTATTTTTCTCTGTGTAGCCCTGGCTGTCCTGGAACTCTTCCTATAGACCAGGCTGGCCTCAAACTCATAGAGTGCCTGCTTCTGCCTCCGAGTGCTGCGATTAAAGGCATGCAATCCACCAGAATGAATTAGAACCAAGTGTAATGACACATAATATGAAGATGCCATGGTGAAATATGTTACTTGTAAAATGAAAAAAGCAAAACCTGGGTGTTCTGTCCCATCTGTAATCCCAGCATTTGGAAGAGAGAACCAGACAGAATCTCAGAGGTCAAGGCCAACGTGGCCTACATAGTTAGCTTCTAGCCAGCCAGGGCTATGCAGTGAAACCTGTGTCAACAAACAAAACAAACAAATCCCACCCCCAAATTTTAAAAATTAAAAATAAATTTCTGGCATACGTATGAAACACAATTTGAGTACAAGTGTAATTTCTTCTTTTGCTGAACTCTCTCAAAAGGCATTTGATAAAATAATATAAATATCAAGAAAATGCTTCAACATTTGATGTGTTCTAGAAGGGGGCATTTCTACCATGACCCCTCTGATAGGAAGGTCATTGACTGCATTAGTCTGCATACTTCAAGTCAAGCCGGTGCTTGTTTCTCTGACGCTATGCACACTATTCCTGTCAAGGTTATCCCACAAAGCAGCATCAAGCTTATTCTTTGAAAATAGAATTTAGAAACCTCTTTGAGGCCCTGTATTGCCTTTGGTGACTCCCATCAGACAGTTGCGTGACACTGAAATGTCCATGGTGTAGTTTGGAGTAAAAGGACCATCCCCAGCATTGCTCAGCAATCCTAGTCACCAGCAGGGATGACAAGTGGCCATTGTCTGCTTAAACAAAATTGAAACATCCCCAAATGAGACATCAGTATTGTCACTGGGAATATTCAAAACAATGCAATGCTGGATTAGGTGGCAATTACTAAGCAGCTATATCAAAATAATGTGTTAAATCATTATTGCAATACATGTAAGTGCTTGGGAAAGTTCTCTTCCAGTGAACGTCATGTAGACTTGGCTGACTGGATTGTTCTGGTATGCTTATTAATACCAAGTTTTCTTTTAATAGTCAGTTTTCCTCTTTACTTACTGTTGTAAATTAAAGCTCAATTTGGTGGCCCATGTTTATAATCCCAGCACTTGAGAAAGCTAAGCAGAAGGATCAGGAGGAGTACAAGGCCAGCCTGGACTACGTGAGACTTTGTCTCAGAAAAGTGCAAACTATATAGATATATGAACACAAACTTTGCCAAATTTTCAGGTCATCGGCGAGTACATATGTAGTATGTATAGATTTGTAGAACTACAAAGAGAATCATGTATATTATATATTATTGCATATATGTATATATATATATAGACAATATATAACATATATAATGCTTATTGTATTTGTATGTAAGTGAAATTT
This sequence comes from Bramus lutescens, assembly GCA_001685075.1. Lineage (NCBI taxonomy): Eukaryota > Metazoa > Chordata > Mammalia > Rodentia > Cricetidae > Bramus > Bramus lutescens. Next base: position 20,935 of record LOEQ01004619.1, on the reverse strand, counting down.
GATTTTTTCCAATTAATACTCAGAGCACAAATATAGTCTCTTGTCTTTATTTTTTGCTGCTTTTGGTGTTCACTGTGTTGCCTGGGCTGGCCTTGACTTTGTAATCCTCCTCTCTCAGTGTCCCCAGTGTAAGGATTCCAGGAGTGTGCCAATACCACACCAGGCTACTTCCACGCTTTTTTCAACGGATACGTAGAACTTAGTAGCACATATGTGCTAGCAATTTGTCAGTCTTCCAGACTGTCAAAATTACCCTGAAAAGAACGCCTGGCCAACCTGAGATCTTAGGTGCTAGATCTTATTATGACTGTTATGGTTTGTTATGAGTCTTATGAATATGTTTCAGGTGAAAAAAGAACTAGATATTAGTAAAACCAGGTGGATTGATTAAGATCACACCGACAGTGGGAGATTCAGAATCAGAACCAAAGAGTTAAACTTTAGAAGAGGCAAGGACAGCATCCTCTCAGTTCCTTGTATTAAGTGAAAAGTACTAAAAACAGGAAGAAGTTGTTTTTGATCTCAGGACTGAAAAGGTAAGGCAGGGGGATTGCTGTTAGCTTGAGATCACCCTGTCCTGCATAGTGAGTTCCAGGCTTGCCTGGGCCAGAGTAAGACTTTGTCAAACACCAACCAGTCTTCAAATGGAACAAGATAAAAGGGGTCAAAAGCACACCGCTGTGCAGCTGTGAGAGGTAAACATTGTCTCCGCGGTAGCGTCTTTGTTTGAGTTCATTTAAACTGGTCCCCACAGCGCTGAGAGTGGAAAAAAGTGTCTGGGGTCTGCTGGTGCTAGGAGAAGAGCAGATGGCAGACAGCGTATGACTGTTATCTGGGTGTGGAGAAGATGAGAGGAAGCAGTTAGAAAAAGTTGGGGAAAGTTTCCTCGGAACTCGTTAGGGACTGTGACAGTAAGGAACACTAGAGGATTCCCAGCAGCGAGCCAGGCAGAAGTAACCGGCTAGACCTGTGGTGGGCGTGGCCAGCATGACCCATTCCTCTTAATATACAGCATAGCCAGAGCAGGCAGATGATCAGCAGACCGTCTTTCCAATTAGCTATTCTGGTGAAAAAACAACTTCACAAATGTAAAAATAAAATTAAAATTAAATTCAGAGTTTTAGTTTCAAGTTTTCATACATATTTGCTGTCTGGGATTGAGCCTCTTGCGGGCAGAAGACAGGGGGCTACTGACCTGTGTTGGTACCTGGTGCAAGCCTGGAAGCTTGGCAGGTGACACAGTCATTACAGAGCGATGCCTCTCCCAGCATGCCAAGTGCGGCACACACAGGGGTCCTGGAAGAGGGAAGTGGTTACGTGATTGAAAGCGGCTCAGTACTTGCATAACACAGAATCCTTGCCGCAGAAAACTCCAAGTGCGTTTTTGTTTTCAAATGATGAATTACACACAGGATTTCACAACGATAGTCTCAGAAGGCTTCCAACCAGACGGCCTCCATTCCCCCTGGATTTGTCTCCAAGATCATGTTTGGACATTCTGAAAACCTGTCCCTGGAGACAAAGAGGAAGCTGGCTTTTCATGAAGAGATGTGGAAAACTACACGCACATTAAAGAGTGAGATACTGTCTAGCAGACGTGCCTCTTTGAGAGGGTGGGAGCCCTTTTCCAAAACATTTCCTCATGGGCCTAATTGGTGATCCCTTGATTTATTGGTAATGAATTTGTTCCTGCTGTTATTCAGAAGTAATATGCTATGACTAAGGGACACTGGCTCCATCACCCTTTCTGTTGTAAACAGTCTAGCTTGCCCCAGTGGGAATACAACTTTACACAGTTTGAGAGAGCAATGTGGATTTTAATTATTTTTGTTATAAAACTGTTTATTCAAGTGATGTAAATGGTGAGTTCGTTAAGAGTTCTTTGTTCTTTCTTTTAAACTAATACATTTTATTCTTTGATACTTGTCATGGTATTTTTTATTTATTTATTTTTTACTGTTTAGAGACAGGCTATATAGCCCAGGCTAGCCTGGAACTCATGATATAGTTTACATTAACCTTGAACTCATGAAAGTCCTCCTACCTCAGCCTTCAGAGTCCCAACATTATAGGCATGAGCCACTTGCCTGCTAAACAGACATTTGTTGTTCTTGTTTTGTCTTTGGAAATGGGGTTTTGTGTGGTCCTGACTGGCCTTGAACTCTCTATGGAGCCAGGGTAGAGATGGCCATTAAATTCTGATCCTCCTCTAATCCTCTCCCCAGAGCTAGGATTACAAGCACCACCATAGCTGACTGAGTTTTTATGGAGAATTTGGGCTCAGATTTAAGCCTTTGTGCATATTAGGCAAACACTCTGCTAACTAAATACATCCTAAGTCCCTGATAGTTTTGGGGGTCTGGGGACATGAAAAAGTCTTTCACTTATGTGTAGCCTCCCAGTGCTGAGATTAAAGACATATTAAAAGCCTGGATAGCTTTTATACAGAATTTATTTTTTGTTTAAATCCATAAAAAGTAAATTCAAGCAAAACTGACTCAAGTGAGCAATAGAATGAATGTTCACAACTGTGGCCCAGGCTCTTTCACACTTCAGAGACAGCTCGATTCTGCAGGTTTTTTTTTTTTTCAGTGTATAGAGGGAGGTGACAGTCTAGTATTTTGGGAAAGCAGCCCTACAGCCGGTCCAAGTCCTTTGAATCTGGCCTCTGCTCCTTCTTACAGGCCATGTGATGGTAGGTGAGTTGCCATGAGATCCAGTGTTTAGAAAATGCAAAAAATAATTGGCATTTAGCATCAGTCTGTGCTAACTCAATGAGCCCACGCTTGGAGAATATAGTGTACAGAAAATCGTCAATACAATGCAATTCTCACCATTATTTCTAAAGACGTCCTGCCTTATTTTCCATTACTGAACCCTCATATCCAATCAATCATAGATAAAAGTATTTAAAAATTTGAATCTGTGAACATGTACAGACTTTTTAACTCTTCATATCTAGCGAAATAATATGATGTTGCCAATCCATAACCCAGAGATAGCAAAGCTTAGGAAAAGATATGTATGGGCTACATAAAAATACTATGTTACTTTCTAGAAAGCACAGAAACGTCTCTGGGTTTTAGGATACGAGGAAGTTTCTGGAACAGATCTTTCAATTGAGTGTTATTTTCTCGAAACGGTGTGATGGCTGGCTTTCGGTATGCTCACTGAGCTGAAGCAGACCCAGAATTATGTCTTCTGTGTGTTTCTGCCTGGAGTGAGCTGCATCCTCCACTTTTGTGTGATAGCTGCAGGGTAGAGATGATGCAGCAAGTGTTCTGTAGCTCACACAGCCGTCACATGCGAACTTCCTCACAGTTTATGGGAGGCAGTGGCTGGGCTTCTAGTCTGTCTCACCTTTCACCTGGATCCTCTTAGGGCTTTCCTGTCTCCAGGGACAGTTTGACTCCATGGTGAAGCTTCTCTAGGACAGTCACATATGTCCTAGAGAGGCCAATAAGAACTGACATAAGGCTTACTCCATCCTTGCAGGCGCCAACTTGTGCGGATAGGTTCTACTCCTTCCTGGTTCCCTTGGTTTTTTTCTTCCTGGCTCTTTCCCTCATAGGTTTTAAGTTCTAACACAAGATGGAGACATCAGAACTAGGAATATTAGTACGTTGATAAGGTCAAGCCCTGAAAACTAAAACAAAACTCTTGACTGATACAGCTCTCTAATGGTCCTGATTCTCTATTTGTTGTAGCCTCAGCAATGAAAAAAGTTTCTCTTGGCAGCAATGTTGTGATGAAGACAAACGAAGCAGACTGATTATAGGCCAATGCCTATGATCCCAAGTATTGGGAACGAAGATTCAGGCAGATTTCTCTGAGTTTCAGGCTAGGCTGGTCTATATAGCAAGTTCCAGGCCAGGCAAGATTACATACTAAGACTGTGTCAAAGACCCAAACAAACAGACAAAAATATAAATGAAAACATAGATAATAAAATTATATGTAATATTTTTTGTAAAATTATTTACATGCTTAATAATAGATTACTTTTAGATGATGATTCTTATGACATTTTAAGATCTGGAGTGATGGTTCAGTGGTTAGAAGTATTGCTCTAGCTAGAGGGTGCAGCTTCAATTCCCAGCACACACATCTTAGCTTATGACCCTCCTTAAGCCCAGACCCACAGGATCATGCCATGTATTGGCCTCTGTGGTATCAGGTATTCGCTTAGTGCAAATGCAGGCAAAATATTCATACACATAAAATAAAAACAAGAAATAATTTAGAAATATGACATCACAATTTAAAAAATCTTTGTAGCTATTTTTGATTATATTGCAAAATATTGCTAAAATTCATTCAAACTTATCTAATTCCGTAGTTAGTTTTGGGTGGCTTTGAAGAACTAATGTTTTTAAATTCCCCATACTATTATCATCACCCTTCTGTAAAAGATATGGTAACCTTGGAATTTTCTGGATAAAAGAAAATATACACAAGAGTCCTCAGCTCCCTCTGCTTCTATCTTAAAACTTACTTCTGATTCAAAGGAATCCAGCCATCCCTCATTAAGTCACTCAGTCTTAATTCATTTAATCATTCTAAAGCACTTCTAAGTACCTGCTACATGCTGTGAATGAAACTGTTGCTAAGTACATGCAAATACACATTGCCACTTCCCTGACCTAGACCAGAACCTAACAGGAGCAGGCTAGTGGGAGGAGTGTGCAGGGAGAGCTGTGCACTGCACTTCTTCCTAAAGGAGGCCGGCAACTTAATAGGAGAGCGCAGGAGAGAACTTCCTAGAGAGAGCATACTTCAACTGGGCATTCAAAACTCATTTGTAAGGTCTCATCAAAATATAGCATAAAAGGACAATCTAAAAATCTCTTTAGTTTACTAAAATTACCATACCAAAATCTTTACATTCTCTATTGCTTTCTGATTTTCTCACTCAATCACCAAAAAATATTCTTCTGTAATTTGGAATTATAAGCCTTATTAAAATAGCTCTGAATTTTGTTCTTGCTTTCTCTGATGCTTTTGACAGAGAGTTATCTTGAGATTTAAAGTTTAGTAGAAAGTCGGGCCATCAAGCTTAGATGTGAGGACAGGTAAATCCTATTCAGTAGTAATAGAGAGACACTTAAAACGACCCAACCCTCTCCTCAAGTATATTTGCTAAGTGTTAAATACCTAAAGCACTGTTAGCATTAATGGCCAACATTTCCTGTAAGCTCACTGTTGAATATTTACTTGTCTCTTAAATAAGCTAAGATGTTGGGAACTGAACTAGCCTGACTCCCTAGCTGGTCATTATTAGATCCTGCCCTGGTAACTGGGTGCCTCTGACTGTCATCAGAGCAGACTCTCTCTGGTGTCCATCAGGCCTGCCTTCACGGCGGCCTAGGAGCTCTGGACACCCCACAGAGATGTTTTGCAGAAGATAAGGGGCAACCACAACTGGTGCTGGCTCTCTGAGCAACATCTCAGACAGGGCTATTTCAGACAGTTTGTGCCAGACTTTTTGCCGTCACAAACTTTAGTGAACCTATATCCTTCCTGGCCAGAGCACTGCCCTGATGGGTCAGCAGTACTGTGGTAACTACAAACACAGTCTTTCCTTTTCATGATGAGCTAGGCCACAACTGGCACAAACACCTTGTGCAAGGGGAACTTGCCAAACACAGTTCCTCTTCTGGCTTTATCCACAGTATGTACTGCTCACTTTTTGAATCAGCTGGGAGACACCTTTCTGGGCTGTGCTAAGTGTTAACAACATGAGGTTCAACAAAAAGCTTCTATCAAGAGGTTTTGTCTTGTGTGCTTTGTATCTCTATCACTGACACACTGGTAGATGCCAGAAGTAGCACCAGCTGGGGCTGCCCTAATGGTGATGGTACAGCTGAGGAGTTCCAGAGAGTAGCTGGGGGCAGAGAGAACAGGAAACAGAGGCAGCACCGATGAGGGATGGTGGCATTGAAAGGTCAAGGCTGAGGGCTGACATGAACCAGGAAAATGACAGTGTAGCCATGGTTACTAAACAAGTTCCAGAGACTTTCCAAGCTTCTAGAGTCTAGAACTCTAGACCCCCCAACAGAAAGATTAGCTTCTATAGGAATAGAGGGTCGCAACACTTGAATATCACCCACAAACTAAAGCACTGTCAGGAACAGCCTGCCTCTGCTACTGGCTACTGCTCTGCTGCTGGAAGTCAAGGATTTCAATAGATGCTAAATGCCTGGCTCATTGATGGTTAAAGTCTAGAAGGAGATGCCCCCACATTAAGACCTATAACCACCAACTGGCTTCTATAGCTTAGAGCAATAGGTCCACCCTGGCCTGTCAGGGCTTAGAGCTCTAAGCCTTTGGCTAGTTCAGCCCAAGGCCATGGGCATTCAAAGGCCCAAGGCTGCAGTGTTAGTTTTCTGTAAACTTCACATGAACTAGAGTCATCTAAAACCCCAAAGGAACCTCCACTGAGAAAATGTCTCCCTAAGATGTGGCTATAAGGCATTTTCTTAATTAGTGACTGGTGGGGGAGGGCCCAGCCCATTGCGGGGGGTACTGCATCTATAAGAAAGCAGACTGAGCAAGCCATGAGGAGCAAGTCAGTAAGCAGCACCCCTCCATGGCCTCTACATCAGATCCTGCTCCAGGTGCCTGCCCTGCTTGAGTTCCTGTCCTGACCTCCTACAGTGAAGGACTATGATGCGCGAGTGTAAGCCAAAGAAACCCTTCCCTCTCAGCTTGCTTTGGATCCTGGTGTTCATGACAACAATAGTAACCTGACAAGATAGCTGCCAGCGCTAGAAAAGTCCTTCCCTCTCACTGCGACTTCTATTTGGGTAGTGCAAAGACGCACCACTAGCTGACCGGTAATGGTAATTTGGTTCAAATCATTAAGAATAAAGATATTTACCAATTTGCTTCATCACCAAATAAATGACATTGATTATATCTAACTCATATCTGGATTTTATAGGATCAAAAGTAGGTCAACAGTTCAAGAAAACAATATTGTGCTCTTTTCATTATGATCCCACTTAAGTCTTCAGACCACAGCCCTCACCTTCTCCACGGCACCCTTTTCTCTTCTCTGCTGTCCTCTATAGCTGTCTTTGTGAAATTCTTAATGTTCCTTTTTGATTCTGTGCCTTTACTTCCAAATGAACTTCTGCAATTCTCTAATCTGCTTGCCCGGCTTGGTTTTGTGGCTTCTAAGCTGAACGATCTTTCTTCATCTGTTTCGTAGTGACATGGAGATATTCAAACAGAAACACATGCTTCAGAGCACGTTAGGAGAATACCAGTCATGCCCACCTCTGTGACTCCACGTCTCCTGACTCAGATGACATTGTTTCAGTGGTGACTTCTGGTCATTTGCCTGTCAGCGGTCTTCTTACCCAGCTTATACCATTGTTCTGGAATGACTTTCTAGCTGCTACGTCTGAATGTTATCTCCCTGATGAAAATGCTACTTCTTTTTAGTTATGATAGGATTCTATTTTTAGTCCTACCCAGCTAGGGACATGGCACTGCCTGTCCTTTTGGGGATGCTCCATGAGGCTGGTGTGCTATTGCTATTTTAGGGCAACCTTGCCATCCGTCAGGCAGCCTGTTTACACTACTTCTCTGTGCCCTCAGTGACAGAATCCAGGCCTGCTCATGTTCTGCTACAGCAATACTCGAGGCCCTTCCCAGCTCTGCCTCTAAGATCATGGTCAAAAAAGCCTGGACCTCTTCAGGGTAATTATTCTAACTCTTTGAATTTTAAAATTCTTTACTGTAATTCCCTATCTACATATATGACACTGAAACAAATATTTGATTCAGGGAATCAGGAGACTGTTAAAACAGGAAATCTCGTCTAAATACAGCTATTACTTTATAAACTTAATTGATTATTTTAAACACTTTTAGGGGTCCTGAATACCTGGTTTGCTGTTGAGTCCCAAATACAGTGATTCTAGCCTACCTGCTATGTAGTGTCAATCTGCAGAGTCAAGTCAACCCTAAGTGTTTGTTGTTGACTGTGAACTTTGGTGTCTGAGTCCCTTCTTAAGGGGTGCACTATGCCTGGGTGACCTACTATTGCCTAACAGGTACCCAAGGGGTAGATGTGAGAATTTGTTTATGTCCATGTGTTTGTGCGTGTGTGTGTGTGTGTGTGTGTGTGTGTGTGTGTCTGTGATGATACAGGGTCTTATTACATAGAACTGGTTGGCCCCAAGCACACAGTCTTCTTGGTGCAGCCTGCTTAGTGGTGTGCTACAGAAATGTGCCACTCTTCCTGGAGACACATGTTAAAAATGTTAAAAACAAAACTATTTCATAGACAGTAGTAGAGGGTCCTTAAATTGGATAGAGCATGACAAGGGAGAGATATTACTTGGGCAGGGTACAATGTAATAGAAGACTTCATGTACTGCTGTCATACAATAACTAAGTTAGTGACTTAAACAAGTTGAGTTGATTTGTCTCTTACATAGGTTCCAAAGTTGCAGTTCATAGCAAGTGAGTTCGTTTGTACTGTGATGTTACCAGAAACCCGGGTTCTACTGATGTGGCTTCCGCATTATATCCCAAGATATCTGTTCTAAATATGATCAGGAAGGAACAGAAAAGCCATAGGTTTCACACTTTACTTCCTCGCATCCCTTAGACTGAGAGTGATTACATGCTCACAGGTAGTTAGAAGAAAAACTAAGACGTATAATCTTTAGACCTGTGGCTATGTTCCTATCGTGTTCCGCCTCTTTAGACACGGTGGAGGGCATCCCATGGCAAAAGTAAAATAATGTGTCAGCTCAGGCCTTTCTTTTCCTTAGAAAGCAACTACTTCCATCATGGGAGCTCCACCTCATGACCTAAACCAGAGTTATTCCCCAAAGGCTCCCCTTCCAAAAATTGTTCACATATGAATTTAGGAGTCAGTTTCTGGGAAGAAAAGACTTACCAGACTACCACCAAGAATCTTGTGATTTTTCTCCAGGTACCAGACAACCACAAGTAAGAAGTCACTATAAAGACTGCTACACTATGTGCCACATGTGTCTCTGGAACGTTGATGCAAACAGCCAGCTTACATGAAACTGCAGAAGAACAGAGCTTCAGAAAGCCCTAGCCAAAAGGAGCGGGAGAGGACACCTTTTGTATTGTTGTAAGGTGTGGTTGGCAAGGCATGAAATTCAATGCAGCTTGCTAATGATTCCTTTGAAGGTAAATAAAGTCAGGCACAATTCAGGTCCTCCGTTGTTGCTGGTAGTGTCTTGGCTTATGGCATTGTAACTCAGCTTCTTACCTGAGATATTCTCTGTCTCTGCCCCCACCACAGTGTGTGTCTGTGTGTCTGTGTGTGTACCTATGTCCAAATTTCCTCTCTTTACTGGGGCACTTATAAAATGTGATCGTCAACCCACTTGACTTCAGTTTAACTTTATACTATCTTAACCAATTGCATCTTCAAAGACCCCATTTCCCAACAAAGTCAAACTATGAGGTACTAGGATTCATTCTTTTTTTCCTTTTTTTAAATTGATTTTTATTGAGCTCTACATTTTTCTCTGTTCCCCTCCTTGCCTCTCCCC
>LOEQ01004618.1:85411-100558 GCA_001685075.1 Bramus lutescens | reverse complement strand
CCGTGCTCCGGACCCAGCATGGCTTTCGCCAATTTCCGCCGCATCTTGCGCTTATCCACCTTCGAGAAGAGAAAGTCCCGTGAATATGAGCACGTCCGCCGGGACCTGGACCCCAATGACGTGTGGGAGATTGTGGGCGACCTGGGCGATGGCGCCTTCGGCAAAGTCTACAAGGTGAGGGTCCCGTTGACTGAGTCTGCCGGGCCCTGAGAGCCCCTGACCCCCGCGCAGCTGCTTCTGAGCACTTCCTGTGTGCCCCGCACTGGACACAAAGGGACGTTTGTAGGACCTCAGCATCCCAGGGGGGCTACCCGAGGCGCCCCCGGGAGCACGGTGATGGTGGTACATCTTTTAAAGCGGGACTACACCGATGTTATGGGAATGTTAAGGCTCAGGGCTGTACCTGGAAGGGTTGGGAGTTAGGGACACTCCCGAAGATGAACCTAAGTCAGGGTGGACAGAGGGACCCTGGAGTGAGCGAGGACAGGCTGCGGCTGGAGGGCTCAACGGAAGGCGAGGACAGGGTCCTGTGACTGCAGCTGCAGGGCACAGATTTGGTTTCTGGACGCCTGAGTCACCGGAGGCTCCCTGTCTGCAGTTACCTCTCCCCTGGAGGAAGACAGGGCAGAGGCTGTGCGGAGGAGTGGGTGGGGCAGGGATGATTCCTTTTAGACACGTGTGCAGAGGACAGCTCCTGGGGTTTGGTCCTCTGAGCAAGTTCTGAGTGCCTGGGTTGTTTAAGGTACCTAACTCGTCCATCTTAACTCCACCCTTTCTCATTTCCTTCAGGAAAAAGCCCCCCAACCTCCCATGGTGGAGTCTTGTTGTTTCTCAGGCCGGTCTCCCAACTTGATATCAGCGTGCCTCCATCTCTGAAGTAGCTTGTTCTGTAGGCTTGGCCACTGCAGTCTGGCATCCCTTACTTTTATTGGGAGAGTCCCATAGTCCAGCTGCTGTTAGCTGCCCACCCAAGCTGTAAGTCACTGTCCTTGGGGCTTCTGTAGTTAGAGGGCTCACTGACCCTAGAATTGCCCTTTCAGGATGCTGAACTCCAGAAAGGGCTTCTCCAGCTCCCCAAGTTGAGGCTTGCTCATTTTGACTTGAAATTGGTTTGCTAAGAGCCTCATTGCAGATGTGTGCTCCCTAGGAGAGGTGGGAAGCTCTTTAGAAGCTAAGACTCGCAGCTGGGTGTGGTGGCACACATCTGAAATCACAGGAGAGGCGGGCAGATCTCTGAGTTTGAGGCCAGCCTGGTCGACAGAGGGAGTTCCAGGACAGCCAGGGCTACACAGAGAAACCCTGATTCGAGAAAACAAAAACAAAACAAAAAGAAAGAAACCAAGACTCTCAGGCCTCACTCGGCACTTCGAAGTGCCCCAGAGGCTTGGAGCAGCGGCAGTTGGGAGGCCAGTCAGACCCATGGAGACCTTCTCTCTGAACTGCACTTCCTGTCAGAGCTGAGGAACCCCCACTAGAGCAAAGTTCCCTGGTGGGAGAGTCAGGCAGAGGTCATCTGGCATTCCAGCTGAGTGAATTTGTTGCCCTTTGGCTGAGGGATTTGCCCTTGTTTGAGGGTTACCAGGCCATCCCACCCTTACCTCTATGCTCACGTTCTCTCTTTTGCTACATTGTGGCTACCTAGTGGCATTAGGAAATTGTCCCCAGCTTCTCAGCTCTCTCTCTTGTCTGCTCCTGCAGAGGTGTCCTGCACACTGTAAGGGCTGCTGACTTGGGTCAGCCCCCCACCTGACTCATGCATGGTCTCTGATGTCAGCTGGTTTTTAGTGCATGCTCTGGGTTTTTTTTTATTTTAGAGACTTTCAGTCACCTTCTTGTGTACCTACTATGTGATGCTCTCTATCATTACTTTAAAGCATACCTGAACTTTTTAAAGTTTTCTTGTAACGTGTCCTGCTATGCTGGTGGAACCTGATCTGTCTCTAGTTTGCCCTTTGTCCCCAAGGGTCCTATTCTGGCTTTATATGGTTCATTTTTATTGAAAACTCAAATGCAAACTTTGCTTTCCAGAGACTAAGAGTCTCCCATGTCATTTCTGCTTGCTGGGGAAAACTCCACTGTTGTCAGGCAGTTCCGACTAAGGGACTCTCCGATCACTCAGTGTTTTGTTGCTCCCTGGGTCTCCAGAGAATATAAACCCCTTTGAGGTGTGACCCTGGTTCCCAAAGCTGGGAGATGGCTCTATGGCAAGACAAGGGGAAGGGAGACTGAGACGGGCATCTGGTCATCATACCTGGATAGTTTGTCAGGGTTGGTGATGGATTGCATGACACTAAAGGCGCTGAAACCTTCCAGTTACCCAGTGCCATACCTTGCATGCAACACATTCTTCTCGTGCTTGAGGTGACACTGACATAGCAAACCTGCGCCTTATGCATATAGAAATGTGGCATGCAGGGTGACTTACCACGCCAGATACTTGATGAGAATAACAGGTCACTGTTGTGTACCTACTATGTCATGTGCTTTGTTACTCCAAAGTATACTTCAACTTCAAAAAGGTCCTCCAAAGTGTTCTGCAAGGCTGGCAGAACCTCACCTGTCTCTAGTTTGCCCTGTCTCTTGATAACTATCATTTCATGTTGTGTTTAGGGTTTTTTTGTGTGTGTGTGTGTGTGTGCCCACATATGCGCAGGTGTTTATGAACATGTGTGCACTTGTGTATGGAGGGTAGAGATTGACACTGAGTTTCTTCCTGAATCGACTGCCACTGTATTTTTTGAGACAGGGTCTTTACTGAGCCTGGAGCCCACTAATTTAGCTAGATTGGCTGGTCAGCAAGGCCCAGGGATTCTCCTGTCTCTGCCTCCCCAGCCTTGGGACTGGATTCCCACACCTGGCCTTTTCATGTGGGTGTTGGGATCTGAACACAGGGTCTTTCTTGTGCGACAATCCCTTGCCAATGGAGCCCTTAATTGTGCTGTTTTGTTAACTGTGGCCCTGGATGCAATAGGCTATACTATTATCATGTGTATGTGATATCCACATAGACACACTGGAGCTCAGGGAAAGGAAGCCATGCCCTGTGCATGTGTGTGAGGATTGTTTAAGCCCACGCTGTACCTCCTGCATTGGTGAAATCACCTGATGAGGCATTTGTCAGAACGCGTCCCCATTATTGAGTGACACATGTCAGTGTTGTCTCCATGACCTTAGTGTATGACATGCATAACTAAAGTTCATGTATGTGTGATTGCTAGATTCCAGAGGGTGGAAGGGAATAGAATCCACAATGCTAGGCTTTACTTGAATACTTTTTTCTTGGTATTCAATTCAGGGAGCCATTCCCTGGTCACAGTACCCTGTCACCAGCCTGCCTGTCCTGTCCTGTCCTGCGAAGCTGCTGCTTCCTTGGCCTTGGCCTTTCCCAGAGCACTGCTGTAGGCCTTTTTTTTTAAAAAACAAACAAACAAACAAAAACAAAAAACAAAACTAAGACCTTCTATTCCAGGGCCATGACCTCTATCACTTCCTGGTTCTTTGGCCCCGGCTCTGAGGCAGTATTAGACAGAAAGTCCATCTTGGTTAAATGGCTGGGACCAGCTATTGCTGGTTGGCATGACACTGGGAAAGCAGTTGGCTATGGGAGAGGAAAGATGCCCATTCCCACCCCATCCTCTAAAGAACAGAGCTTCTGTCCATAGCCTCCATGGTAGGGACCTTCTTGGGGCTTCCCTAGCCTGCGAAGTCTTGGGAGGCTCCGTTCCTCAGCATGGTGAGGAGAGGATTCCCATGGACTTGTGAGAGTGGTAGCTCCAAGACCGGGAGCCCCCTTTTCCCTCAACTTTCTGGTCTGCCTCAGGAGACAAAGGGAGGACTGATTTAGGCCACCTTCAAGGCCATTCTTATCACATTCCTGTGACAGAAAGTTGGTTCTGAAGAAAAGTCATTTCTAGTTCACTGCTCGAATTCAAAATAAGGCATATGGGTGGCACATTTTCAGAGTTCTTATCATGGGCAACCATCTCCTCTAAGGTGGGGTAGGGAGGAGAGGAAGTATTTAGTCTCTGCAGTGGAAAGCGCTGCCCTCAGCAGAGACTGATACTGAGCGCTGCCTGCTAATCCTGTGCCCCATTCTTCAAGGACCGAAAGGGACAGGGTAGTAGTTGAGGTCGTTTCTTTGCTTTCTGGTGATTGCTCTGGCCTTGAGCGTTTGTCCTTAAGCTTCTAAGACGTTAATTTGTACTCGGGCGAGGTGATGCACACCTTTAATCCCAGCATTGGGGAGGCAGAGGCAGGCGGATCTCTTGAGTTTGAGGCCAGCCTGGTCTACAGAGAGAGTTTCAGCACAGCCAGGGCTATGCAGAGAAACCCTGTCTGGAAAAGCAAACCAACCAACCAACCAGACAAGCAAACAGCTTAATTTGTAAAATCAAGGTGGAGATGCAGGAGGTCACAGCTTGGGGATAGTTAGGGGTTGGGGTTGTCTGACCCACAGTGTGTTTGGAGATGTCTTCATGCATTTTGCACTCCTTGGTTTGCTCTGATCTACTGTTATCTGCCATTTTTTGCCTGACACTTAAGCCAGGTTGACTTAGTTAGCATTAGGATAAAATTGCTCTCTGGCATGTCAATGGCCTTGCAACAAAATGGCACTTTTCAAAGTTAACATTATAGCAGATCTGACTCGGTTGGTGAACAGCTTGTTTGGAGAATTCTATGTTTTAAATGCATTTTTAGGCCAGATTCCCAGATAGGAACACATGGGTCAGAGGTTATGCCTGGCTTGAGGGTGCTTTTGAAAACACAATGAGTTAAATTTGTGGAAGGCCCTTTGCTGCCTTCTCTTGCTAACAGCCAACCCCAGAGTCTTTGTGGCTCCCCAGAGAGTGAGGGGCCTTTGGCAGCTGTGCCCAGACCTCAGGTGCCCTCAGCTCTGCTGGCTTTGGGAGCTGTTTTTGCCGGGCAAGGCAGAGTCAGACAGGCAGTGCTGGAGGCCTCCACCCCTCCAGGCCAGGCCTTCCCTTCTTTCCCCTTGTTGCCCCTCAGAGTTGGAAAGTCTGGGTTTCCGCCTGACTCCCCTGGGGCTGTAGCAGGGCCTCCTGTATCCTCCTCCTCTTCCTCCTCCTCCCCTACTGTCCTCTTCTACTCCTACTCCGGAAAGAGATCCTGCCCTTAGGCTGTAACCTTGTTTCCTCTCAGCCTAGTATTTTTAAACTCTAATCCAAGCTATTGTGAAGCCATTCCTTACTTGTCATAGTACCCTGTCCCTGGAGGGCACCAGGCAAGGGGCTGCTACTGCTATCCGTCTGCATTGCTGCTGGCCTTGGTCATCTCCCGCCACACAGGACATCTTCCAGTCACCTCAGAATAGGCCATGGTAGGTGTGAGTATGGCTAGATGAAAGGAACACTAACCTCACACAATCCCCATCCCTTGAGGTTACCTAGGTGAGGAAGAAACCCCCAGGGCCAGCCTCTGCAGGTACCTTAGGGCAACAGCTGTGGAGGGCAGTAGAATCTATGTCCCATAGTGGCCCCATTTGTTTCCCAAGCCAGTGACTTCCGCTGCGCCTCAGCTGTCTGTGAGGAGTCACCCACAGTGCAGAGGAGGTGTCCACAGCAAGGAATAGCTTTCCTCCTGGTGCCCTCAGGACAGTGCCAGGATTGTATAAGATTGTTGACACTCTGGGTGCTGCTTCTGCAAAGGTCTTGACCCTGCTACTTTACTAGGAACAAGACAGAAAGGCTGTGGCGCTTGCAGCTCAGCTGTGGTCCCTGGGCCTGGGCACTGTTGACTTTGGTGTCCAGGTCACTCTTCACTGTGT
This sequence comes from Bramus lutescens, assembly GCA_001685075.1. Classification (NCBI taxonomy): domain Eukaryota; kingdom Metazoa; phylum Chordata; class Mammalia; order Rodentia; family Cricetidae; genus Bramus; species Bramus lutescens. The sequence goes on along the minus strand of LOEQ01004618.1, from coordinate 94,773 downwards.
CAACACAAAAACACTGTTCTCACTTCAGAGGAGATAAGTCAGTCCTGGGACCAAATACGAGTGCCGGTCCCAGAACGCAGACCCAGGTTTCCCATGTACTGTGCTCCACTGTGGAAGTGGGTCATGTGAGATTTTTATTAGTTGCAGAACAAAGTAAGTCATAATCGATGTGTAGGTGGGGCCGAGGGTAGGAGGGCCACGACAAAGCAGGGAACTCGGCTGTGGCCTTCAGGTGCTTTCTGAGGACGTTCTTGGCTTTGGTAGTTGCAGGGATGTTAGTTAGGTCTCAACAGGGATGGGCAGTGGATAGTTTCTCAAAGGTACACAAAATAGCCCATGATAATTTCTCTTTTGTCTGCAACATTTTAATTCTCCCTAATCTTCAAGTTTAGTCATTTGGCTTTGTAGAATCGTTAACAGCAGGCATAACCTGCCCTTCCCTCCCTCCCTTCCTGCTATTCCCTCTGCCCCCCATCTCCTGAGAACTTCAGTTCACAATCATGGGCTTGCCCTATGTCTTGTAGATGTCCTCAGCATCCCCCCCAGCATGTGTCCACTCTCCTCCAGATGCCAGTAAACACCCACCTAAATTGAGGCTGCCAAGATTATCCCCAACACTGGCCCATGCTCTGGCGTATGAGAAAGGAGGCAGAGCCCTCCAACTAATCAGATGGTCATAGCTGTATGTAGTTCAACTGGCAGTAAAGTTGGCTCCACCATCCAGGGGAATTGGTCCCAGAACCCCCCCCTTGGACACCTGCACCCGAGCATGCTCAGTTTTGTCCTATGAAGTGGGAACAGTATGAACACAACCTCCCATCCACTCTCCATTATCTTGGGGTAACTTCTAAGCCTGCGGCACTGACGCTGCCATGTGAGTCACTGCACTGCGTCCATCACTGGGGACACATGACCAGAAAGAAGTTTGTACACGTTCAGTACGGATGCAGTTACCTCCCCCCAAAAAAAGTTTTAACCCCAGGTTGGATGTGGAAGCCACAGATGTGGAGGGCTTGCTGCATCTGTCACCTCCTTGTGTTATGTAAGAAAAAAATTGAACCTTGAAGTGGGAGAGATGAACATTCAAATCTTGACTGCCCCACTTAGCGACTGTGTGGTGAGAGGAGTAAGTGGCTTTACCCCATGTGTGAGTAGAGCTGATAAGATAGTCACCCTCAGAGCTGTCAGGAGAGTTAGGGCACCAAAGGGCAGCAGGAAGTCTGAGTGGGCGCTCAGAAGACAGCAACCTCGGGCAGTCACTGTGAGCTGGGGGCTGCCCATCAAGAGCTTGGTAGGGACCAACTGAGAGCCATGGTGAGTGGAAGCTGCCAAACGGCAGGGTAGCCTGATGGTAATGAGAAGGCAGAGAGAAGGATCCTGGACAGGTAAGTAGGTAGGCATGGACACCCAGGTTGCCCACTCCCAGCTTTTGAGCTTGGTTGCCCGAGAGTGGGTTCGTGTGACTTCTCCCAGTGCCACTCGACCTCGGCATTTGAAACCAGGAAATTGCTCCCAGAAGACCAGTGGTGCAGCTCCTCTGGAAGCGTCTCATTGGCTGATAGCTTCTAGTCTGTGTTCTTGAAGGGCCACAGCTATAGGAGCAGGGGAACCTGGCTGTTGTGCCCGGAAATGTCCCGCAGACCCCAGGAGCTGCTCAGAGCTACTAGAAAGAGTTACTGTGTAGTACAGTGTCATTTTAGCATCTGACAAATGTCATCAGAGAGACATTTCCTTTTCTTCTGAAGTCCCTGTGTGCAGGCCCACCTGATTTCTGGTGCCCAGTGCTCTCCGTGTTGAGCACCACAGAGCTGGCCTGGCCCTGTGTCCCTTCATCTCTGGTCCACCCTGCCCATGTCTCCTCTTCTCTGCCCAGTTTGAGCTGGGCATACCAGGGTGCTGTCAGAGCAAGATTCTATCCACTAGTCCGCTGGTCTGCGTAGCCTTATACGGTAGCTATATACAATGCAGACGATCACAGTGCTGGGAAGGCCAAGATTAAGGCTCTCATAGATTTTGGTGTTTGGTAAGGATCTGCCCAATGCCCTTGAGTCTGCTTCTCCTATCCAGACTCATCCTATTCACAAACGCCAGTCCTTGTAACCTAATCACCATGTCAAAGGCACCACCTTCTAAGGCTGTTGTCTTGGGGTTAGGATTTCCACGTACGGATTTTTGAGGGGGATGTAACCATTTAGATCCTAGCCGGAACTGAGTCAAGAGGGCCTTGACTGACAAACTGAGGGGGTTCCATATGGCAGTTTTAATCTTAAATAATGTCCTTTCTCTCAACAGTCTTTAAATCAGCCTCCATCATGTCAGAAAGGACCTCTGTGGGTGGGAGAAAGGGGACAAGGCCATGTCCAGAGAAGGACAATGACTTGCTTGAGGATGCAGCCAGGGCCTTGTGTCTCAACTGTGGTTGCCCAGGAAGAATGAAGGCTGGGTCAGACTGGCCCCTGTATGGAGACCAGAGCAGCCAGACCGGGTGGGGGAATTCCCACTGGAGGTGTGGTGGGACCCAAAATCAGGGGAGGAGAAAGGAGAGCAGAGGGTGAGATGGGGATTTGGGGTGTGGCTGGGACTTCTGCCAGGGATTGAAGATGGTGCAGGAGCTGGGGTGAGTAGTGGGCTCTGCTCGTCCTGGGTGTGTGAGGCTGAGAAAATGGCTCTCCTCTATCTGCTTTGCACTCACTGCAAAGGCAGCAGGAACGATGTAACTAGACAGGGTCCTTGCAGGATGAAATGTGACAGCCTGTGTGGTCAGTTGCCAGCGTCTGGGACACTATGAGAGCGCAAGCCCTTGTTAGCTCTAGAGTAGTTTCCTGACCTCCTGTGGTCATCAAGCCCTGCAGGTCTCCTTGGGAGGGTTGGCTGTTACTTAGTTGTTACTGTCCTCCATTTTTTTCCTTCTCTTCTCCTTCAGAAAAGCAGGGGCTAATTCTCTCATTCTGGGCAGAGGCCCAGAGATGTCCAGTGACTTTTTTAGTGTCACACAGCCTTTCTGTAACAGGACTGGTACTTAATCCTAGGTCTTTCTGGCCATGGACCTGTCCCTTTCTCCTACAGAGACCAGAAGGAAAACCAAAGGTTGTCTTAGAGAAGGTGGCTTCCCTGTGATGTCTCCTCATGGCCTCGTGGTTTTGGTGTCTAGAAACATGACTTTCTTTTGGAGCCTGCTTCAAGTGGATGTTGCTGGTGGCCTCCACTGCAGAGGAAGTGGTGATGGGCAGGATGGTAGAGGAAGTGGCTGGGGCCTCTGAGGGCAGAAGATGAGGAAGGTTCTGTCACCCTCTTGGGCCCTGGTGGGTGGGGTGGGGTGCTGGGAGGCAGGACCTGTCATGGGGAGATACACCCAAGGGGCCTCCTGCTCTCCCTCCACAGGCCCCTCCCACTTCTGCTCTCTCCCTTCCCTTTTCGCTTCTGCTTCCCCTCGTTGCACTTTTTGTTTTCCCTTCCTCCATAGCTTGGTTCTTTTGTTCAAGCCAACAGCTCCTTATCATGGCCAGAATAAGGAGGAGGTGGGACTTTGAGCTGGTGACTACAGGGTTAACTCTGTTGGGCCGACAGAGGAGATGAAGGTGGAGGAGATGGGGGACTTCGGACCTCCAGGAAGTTTACTAAAGCACACGGACCCTTGCAGGGGGTTCCCCTGTTTCTGCAGCAGGCATGGGTGCTCCGCCAGCTCCTCCCATCCTGGGCTTCAACTCACTGTTCCTCAGAGTGGCCAGCACTGTGTACCCTTCTCACCTCAGTCAGGGCTCTCCCCTTCGGAATTCAGGTCCACACCAGACTCCCTTGGACATTTCCTATGTCCTTTCGCCCTCCCTAGTAGGTGTAAAGCCCCTGGGCGGAGCAGGTTGGCTGGAGAGAGGGTAGTTAACTGGACAGGATGCAGTTGGAATCAAGGAATGACATCTCTGCCTGAAGATCAGCAGACTGGCCATGGTGGCTGATGTCACTAGTGTATCTCAGAGCCGTTTGTAGAGAGGCTTTAAATGTTTCTAACACACACACACACACACACACGAGTAATGCTCAGGTAGCAACTACAGTGAATGAAAGAGTAGACGCCACACAGCCTGGATTCAGGATTCAGCTCTTGCCTTTCCTCTACCCTTGCTGTGTTTGTGACCTTATATAAGCCACCTCACCCAGTCTCTGTTTAAGATTGACTTCAATTATTTAAAACATTTTTAGTCTTATTTATTTACTTTATGTGTATGAATGTTTTGCCTGCTTGCCTGTATATGTACCACCTGCATGCCTGTTAGATCCCCTGGAACTGGGATTATGAGTGATTGTGAAACCACTAAGTGGGTGCTGGGAACTGAACCTGGGTTCTCTGCAAGAGCAACAAATGCTCCTAATCACTGAACAATCTCTCTAGCCCCTATATTTTTATTACATTATATTTTAAGTGTGTACGTTTGTGTGCGTGCACGCACTTGTGTGTACCTGTGAGTGCATGTGCTGGAGGAGGCCAGAAGAGGACACTGAATCCCCTGGACCTGGAATCAAAGGTGGTTGTGAGCCTGGGAACTGAACTTGTGATCCTGCACGAGCAGTACATGTTCTGAACCTCTGAGCCATTTTCACAGCCCTTCAGCCTCAGTTCTTTGAGCAGTGAACTTTAAATTAGAGCAGGACTTGCCTCTTGTGAAGCAACGGGGCCAGCCTGGCAGCTGCTGCCAGCATTGAGAAAGCCAGGTTGGCAACTGTTGTTGCCCATGCTGGGCCTTTTAACGTGGGTACTGCTGTCCAGGCTGGTGTGTTCTTCTGATGTGGTGGCCCTTCTGCACCGACATGCCACCCTGTTTGTCCTCGGGAGTCTTCTCACCTTTGCTCTGAGTCTTGGTCTCTTTCTGAAGGATTTCTCCTGAGTCTGGGCCTAGACTTCAGAAGATTGTGGAATCCTGGGGAGTGACAGGGACATTCCCTGAAAGTCCCTCATGAATTGTTCTCACTTGTGCTAAAGCTGCTCTGGCTAGAAGGTTCCTGGGGTCAGCATGTGTTTACTGCTCTCTGTGGTATGGAGAGAAACACGATTTAGATAAAGGCCACCCTGGAGCCGGGGTATGCATGAGGCCTAAGTTTCTCTCCCCAGAGCAACAAACAACCCAAACCAGAAGGCCACCAGAGCCTTAGGGATGCAAGACTTCTGTAGGCTTTCCAGGGCTCTAGCTCTGTGGCTGCCCCATGCTGGGAGAATCTAGGGTGATGGAGGCCACCCTGAGTATCAGAGAGGCACCTCGACTGTCCTGGAAGAGGAACCAATGTTGGGTCTTGCTTGTTTCTGTTTTCTTTTCTGGACAGCTCTAGATTGCCTTTTCTGGGATCCCAAACCCACTCTAGGCCTTTTTAGTGGGTGCTGCTTGCTGTTCAGGCTGGTGTGTGCTTCTGACATGGTGGCTGCTGCTCTGCACCAGCATGCTACCCTGTTTGTCCTGGGCATGTCACCCTCCTTGCCTTTGCTCCAAGTCTTGGTCTCTTTCTGAAGGATTTCTCCACCAGGGCCCCACTGACCTTCCAAGGTAACAGGAAACCATGGCTGAGTGTCACTGTTAGTGAGGTACTTAGAGCCCTGGGTGCCAGCCTTGACTTAGTCCAAAGTCTGGCCACTATCCCGTAGACTAGCTAGCCGCTGTTGGGATGACACTGGAGTGCCATTCCATTTTTTTAGATTCTCTTTCTTGAGTGAGTATTCATTTTAGAATATCAAAACCTAGCATTTTGAGTCAGAATGTCACTATGTAGCCTAGGCTAGCCTCAGAACTCACCATAGTGTTGCTGCCTTTGCTTGCCCAGTGCCGGGAGTACAGGCAGCACCGTGCTCGGCGTACAATTTAAAGTACCCATAGAGCAATTTTAATTAATTAATTAAAAATAATTTAATTTAATTGGTTTTTCAAGACAGGTTTCTCTATGTAGCCCTGGCTGTCCTGCAACTCTCTTTGTAAACCAGGTTGACCTTGAACTCAGAGAGATCCACCAGCCTCTGCCTCCCAGGTGCTGGGGTTAAAGGCTTGCACCGCCACACCTAGCCAGTGTTTTCGTTTGTTTTGGTGGAGTCTAGCTTTATAATACTTGCCTGGCCTGAACTCTCTCTGTAGATCCGGCTGACTTTGAACTCAGAGCTCCACCTGCCCCTGCCTCCTGGGTGCTGGGTTTAAAGGCCTGGGCTGCCATACCTGGCTCCATATAGAGGACTTTTCAGTGTTGCTAGTACACCGCAGTGGCCAGTGGCCGAGACTGACATGCAGACTGCAGGGTTGTCACATACTGCACATGTACTGAGAGGTTTCACTAAACCCTGTGATACATAAAATAATTAAAATGTAGAGGAGTTAGAGTGTGCATTGAATTCTCTTTTATTAACTGGGCTAGGCCTGTCCTAAGCTCTATCCTCAGGGTAGCTCAGTGGATACTGTAAGGCAGGAGCTCTTTCTGCCCTCACTGGAGAAAGGTAGTGAGTGAGGCACACAGGGGCCACTCCAGTTGCTGCAGTCACACAGCTGGCTCTGTCAGCCTGGGACCCTGGGACGCGGTGCCGTGGAGGGCTGCGTGAAGTGATCACACAAGATACAGTGAGCAGCGTCTCTGAGATGCTGTTATTTTGATTTTCCTTTCTGTGTCATTCTATTTTTGAGATTTTTTTTTTCGTGTACATGTTATTTTTAGGAAAATAGAAAATAACATGGAAAGATTAGAAAAGATAACATGTTGATTAAAAAAAGCAACGATGGATTGACTGTAGCTCTGAGAGGTCTGGGATGGGAAAAGAAAGTGAGTTGAAGAATCGCTGAGTTATAGGGATCAGATGAGATGTTATTATAAAGTACATTCTTCCTTCAGCCAGGAGGCAGCCAGGCAAAGATGGGAGCGGCAGAGCCCATGCCACCTTCCCCTCCATTATCAGTGATATCTTGGGGCTGGACTCCTTGCCATGTTTGAAAAGCTGGGATCCAAAGGTTCCCACATGCGTGGCCAAGTTGGATGGGTTGCCTTGCTCCTCGGCCAAGGCCATGGCTTGGTATCTTTGAGGCCGATCCTGTTTGGGTTTGGTCCCGAGCCAAAAAGGCTTGGAGGCTTAGCATTTCCTGACTGTGCCAGGATGGCCCACCAGGCCTCTCCTCCAAGGCGGTGCTAAATGTGGGTCTGTGGGTCTGTCACTCCTCTGCTTTTGTGCCTCGGAATCTTTGCTGTCCTCAAGTGTCACTTCTGAAACTTGGCCGCCTCGTTTGTCACTGAGTTAAAGCTTGGCAGGGCACTTATTGATCGGGAAGTGGTTCTCTGTTTGGCAGGACTGGTTAACTGTGTATGTCCTGGCACAGCCAGGGGCTTTGGCTCCTCTCAGGCATATGGGTGTCATCTTCCAAAACTAGAACAGGATGAATGAAGAGCCCGGAAGACATGGACTCTTGTCGCTTTCTGGTCTTAAATGGACCATCTCATTTTTCTGTAGGGAATGAAGACACACCTTTCTTCCTTCCCATCTACTCTCCTACTGTCTGCTTAACCACCCTCCTACCCACCTATCTTGGCTACTTTTCTATTGCTATGAAGAGACACATTGACCAAGGCCACTTATAAAAGAAGAAATTTGTCAGGGGCTTAGAATCAGTGACTATCACAGCAGAAGCCTGGCCACAGGCAGGTGGCATACTGCTGCAGCAATAGCTGAGAGCCTGCATCTGGTCCGCAAGCATGAGGCAGAGCTAGAGGGAGCTAACTGGGAATGGCATGGGCTTTTGAAACCTTAAGGCCCACCCCCAGTGACATACCTTCTCCAACAAGGCCACACCTCTAATCCTTCCTGAATAGTTCCACTTACAGGGGACCAGGCATTCTAATGTGTGAGCCTGTAAGGGCCATTCTCATTCAAACCACTACACCACTCATTTGCATCCATCCTCCCATCCACTCATCCATCCATCTTCCCTCCCGTCTCTCTTCAAGGTTCCCTCCCTGTTCTCCCCACCCCATTCCTGGATGTTCCGTGCCAGGCTCTGTGGGGAATCAGATGTGGGCTTGGCCTTTCAGAGCTCACAGCCAGCTCAGGTCTTGGTTGCACATAACCATGGCACCAGCAGACTGTACTAACAGCACAAACAAGGGCTTGGGGGCTTAAGTGCTGGCCAGGGAGCTCAGGCTGTTTCTGGTCGGCTTCAGGGAGCCCCTGAGGCTTCACCCTCAGTGTTTGTGCTTGTAGGCAGTGAGGCAGTGAGGCAGGAGATGAAGGGGATTGGGGTCCAGTGCCATTGGGATAGAGACCCTGGAGGTGGTTGCCTACTAAGGTAAAGACCTGGGCAGAGAGCCAGACCTGAGTTCAAGTCCCAACAGCCACTTTATAGCTATGTGACCTGGGAAAGGTTTCTTGCTCTCTCTGGTCATTTTTTTTCTTTCCTATAGAAGGAGGCGATTTACATCTGTCTCTCTTGGGCCTGTGCTGGGCCAAGGCCAGTGTTCAGTGTCCTGCCTCTGAAGACCTACTGTGGGACTTATCCTGAGGTCATAAGGCTGCCACTCCCAGGTGGCAGAGCTCTTGGGTTATGAACCAATGAAAGTAACACATAGACAGATGACCCTCCTACATCACTTGGGTGTTTTTACCTGCCTTCTCCTGCCTGCTGGGCTTACAGTCTCTCTCCTGGCCCCCCTCTGCTGTACAATAGCCTCTAGGATCCCTGGTCCCTAGTCCCTCCAGACCCCTCTCCCCACTCTCTGAACCAAAGCCTTCCTGTGATTGGCAGCACTCAACACTGTTTCCTATACCCTATGTATGACACAGACCAAGACCCGCCGGTTCCAGTGGCCTGAACCTCCTTTGACGCATGCCCAGCACAACCGTTGAGCATGCAGAGACAGGAAAGTTGAAACCTTCAACCTTGCCTGCTCCAGATTTGAGCCGTTACCCACACATAGACTTTCCTAGACAGGTCAGCTGGAATCCTTTCCTTATACCCTGAGGCTTAGCCAGGTTGCTAGGAGATCTCAGCAATGGCTGTGTGTCTCGGGTTGGGAATGTCTGGACCAACCCTATCTCCTTTTCTCTTTCTGGAAAAGAAGCCTTTTCTGGGACGTTGAAGAGATTCTCTCACCTCTGAGAGGACATTTTCTACTACAGAGGGATGGGAGTTCAAGCCTGCGTGTAGTATCCACCAGAACTTTCTGCAGATGTGAGGCGTCTCTGCTCGTCTACTGTGTTCAGTACGGCAGCCACCTCTTCTCTGTCAGGAAGCACTTGGCACATGGCAAATGTCACTGAGGAACTCAAGTTTCACTTCGATTTTATTCCTATTCATTTAGACCTCCCTATGTAGCAAGCACAACCATCTGGACAGCGCAGCTCTGGCTGGCTGCCT